>JALBCR010000032.1:0-136290 GCA_030710515.1 Abscondita cerata
CTCATTGTACTTCGTTCAGTTACGTATTGCTGAAGAAATGTTAGCAATCCGTTTCATTTGCCAGAAAAATAATTTTCAGCGGATATATATAGGTTGGATAACAATATGAAGAATCCTTAAACAAATACCATACAAATACTGAAGACCGCAAACTGAAATTTAAAAAATGTGCAAAAACATTGACATCTGTCACAAACCGACATCTGTTACATTGGTACGCACGCTAGTATAACTTCGCACGAGCACGCATTATGTGATATTTATCTTTGTATCAACTTAAAAAAATAAACAATTTATTATTATTATATCAATGTAACGATTGTAAATGTCAATCTTTTGCGCTTTTTTAATTTCAGTCTTTAATATTTGTACGTTATTTATTAGGAATTCCTCAGATTATTGTTATCTATTAAATCAACATCATCTACTTTTACCCCAAGTCTCATTGGCGATCCAACATTATACATCCACTATTCTTGCAAATCAAACGGGTTGCTAACATCTCTTAGCGAGACATTCACTTGTCTCAAACGATACCTATAAAATATCTGTTTAGAAATGTTTGAGTGTTTGATTTAAAATATTTGGTTATTGATTACATTTTTTTCTAATTCATCTATTACTTCTGCTAATAGTAATTAATTGTATGATTTTCATGATAAACTCTTGCTTTTATGTAAATAATAGTAATAATGATAAATATTTAGCTTAACGACACCATAAACAGCATGAACGAACAGGAATGACAATAGTTGAATCCCCAACAACTACTTCTAAAAAAGTCGTTTACAAACTTCACATTACCTACTTGGTCGGTAGCCAACCATTATGTTGTTGCTTACAGAATAACGTCCCAATAAAAGTTGTTAAAATACCGACAATCGTTAGCTAACGACCTCGTGGTCGTTATGAGTTACAGATTATTTATCCCGCCGATATTGGTATCTGTATGGTCACTGTGTGAAAACACCTTGATTGCTAATGTTCACATCCTACTTTAATAACCGATGAAAAAGTAAAACGTACTGGTTGATATGCTCTATTTCTTTCGGATTTTTCTAACCAAATCAGAATGCAAATTTGTGTCTAGCTTTGTTTGAAATACTTGTTTGCCCCCCCCCTCCCCAAAAAACAGCCAGAAATACGAGCGAAAACTGCTTTGAGAGCAACTACGCCAGTAATTTATGCGCTTCTTATCTTCAGTGATCAAAATTTAATACTATAGTAGCCATTTCTTGATGGTTTACTTGTCAAACTTACTTTAAACTGTAACTTATTTGTCAAAAGGGCTATTTTGAAACATTTGTGTAAAATTTAGTATTGTAAATGTTTGTAGAAATTATATTCCTCCAAACTTAAATTCTTAGTATTCAAATTTATATCCTTATAGTGGAGGTAAGGAGCTATAAAACACTCTTCCAAGCTTAAATTCGCTAACGTTTCGCTTACAAAATGCTTACAACACTCTTACATTTTGTAAGCGAAACGTTGAGCGAATTAAAACTCCACTATAAGGATATAAAATTGAATACTGTAAATGTTTGTATTTATACTACTGCAAGTAGTAAAGTATTATTCTGTAGCAAAATGAAATGTAAGTTGTGTAACTTCAAGAACATTCAAAATATTTAAAACTACCACATAAAACAATCAAAACTATGGCGTCAAGGTCACTCAAATTTGACCTCAGAACATCAAATAAAACGCGAGGAGTTTCCACAGAATGAAACGTTTGTAATTTTACATTTTTATAAGGCATTTAAACGCTTTTGCCAAAGGCGTCTGTAGGGCAAACAAACCTTTGTTTTCATTTGAATGTGAGTAATTTATGTTGTTTTTTTGTACTTTTAGTGGTCGTTTTATTTAAGTTAGTTATAGAATCTGTGAAAGAGTATTTTAACTCAATTTATGTTTAAAATTACAAATAACAGGGATTCTAAAAAACTTAACACTGTCACGATTTCCTTCTACTGCCACAGTTCACTACACAACAAATGCTGGCTTTATGGTACATACAAATCAATTAAACGTATAAACTATATTAAAATCCTATAACTCAATGATAAAATCCATCTAATTATGCGTAAGATTGTCCTACAGTGGCCATTTTTTAAAGGTGTTTGACAGCTATCTGACAGTGCATTGAAATGCCTTATCTAATTAAAATTTTCCATTAATTCTTACACCTTTCGCTTTTTGTTTAGTAGTGAATATAATTTTTCCACACTTTAAAATTTTCTCCCAAATTAAAAAAAAATTAACAAGAGTTTTCAGTTTCATCATTTTGCGGATGTAACTAAAGTTCCAGCATTGATAAATAATTAAGTTCCAGTTCAAAACAATTCGCTTTTACAGGCAACCTTAATTGGTTTTTGAACGATCTTTCGTGACATAAACATCTAAAGCTGTTCTAGGAGGTCGTCTATTCCATTCATTTTTTTAAAGTTTTTAATATTTCATTTGTATAAATATTACTGGGATATACTATTCAGTTTGTTTGAATTAATCTTTAATTTTAAATTGAGTGTTAGGTGTGAAAATAACAGGAAATTAAAATATTATAATAATGTAACACGTATCGCCACCTATCGGCAACTTCTCTACTGATTCATTTGTCTTTTCACTTCCACGCTGCCCAGACGGGTTGGAAGTGGCTATGATACTTTTTCAACGATTGCCAAATGTGTTAGTAGGTAACCGGGACCCACTGCTCAATGTACCCTCCGAAGCACGGTGGGGGCAGGCCGCTGTCATTGAAAACGAATCAGCGTGCTGACGGTGGCCAGTTTACTAAACAATTCAAATCATTTTTAAAAACGCAAATAAGTGGGATAAAATTGTTCGAATGCGTTTGGAATTATAACCTCTATCTTTTCTGTGCAGTTTAAAACGATATTAGAACGAATATAAGGCAACAATTAACAAAATAACAACACAAATCAACAAATAACAATAACAACCACAACTAAAATAAAAAATAAGAAGAGCAAATAATAATTAGATAAAATACAAAGATCACTCAGAAGTTGGAACACGGCGCCACGCATTTCCTATGCTTCATTCAAATAAATCAGTCAGGTTGCACAATCGCTTTCCACTCTCTTCAAGTTTTCCCAGCTAGTTATTGGATAAAATTGTTTGCTTGATTTCTTCTGTATGACATAAATAAGAACCACCTTTTTACGATTGGACATAGTTTTTAAAATTATTTTCCATCCATATTAAAGAAATCATCAGTTTTTTTTTCAATTTCGGAATATTTCGTTATATTGTAATGAGAATGAAATTGGCGTAGACAAACATTGTAAATCAGCAAAAATTAAGCAGAGACACGTTTTCAAAAATTTGTTCTACTTTGTTACACGCTACTGATGAGCAATAGTATGTGGCAATGTAATTCATTGCATCAACGCTATTTAGAAATTTGTTGTAGCATCCGTTGTCATTCGGTACTATAAAATTACCGGATTTACTAATTCGGACCACTCTTAATCTAACCTAAAAATCCGTAAAGGCGTTTATGGTCAACCGGGCGAAATCTAGCTGTCTATGATACAGTTTTGCGGCCATAAAGTGCCTCTTTATGGACTACTCCTTTTTTGTTATTTTATGGATGGCGGTCATTACCGAACGTGAATGTCAGAATAAATTATATTATTAACCTTTCAGTGTTAACGTGTCTTTTTGTCTCACAACTTATAACGTCGGACTGACAGTCCGCAAAAACCTTGACTTGATCAGAAACAACCCATTTAAAAAAAAAATTCCAAGCGGTTATACGTTACTTCTCTTATCAAAAAAAGTCCTTTGAACAAGCAACATTCTTTATTGCACAATTACTTTGCATTTTTAATTTTAGGAGGCCATACTTTCTATACATAGAAACAGAAACTGCTTTATTTAATTTGGTATTTGAAAGAATAAGAAAGTTAAAAATATTGGTTATTCTTCAAAATATTATTATAACAAACTAAAAATATACATTTTTTAATTTGAAAAACTTACTAACTTAAGTCAGTCTTCGTCACTTCCGTCGCTACTTACATTACCTAAACAATTGTCGCATATGCATTTTGCATGCTCAAGCACATAAACTTTTTACATTTTTCGCAACTGTATTTCGTTGGTCGGTTTTTTCTACTGCAATAAAAACACACGACCCCTACGAATACTCTGTTGATGTGCAGGTGCAGTATTTTCTTTCTCGATACAACAAACTTCTCTAATTCTCAATCTTATTGAACGGGCAATACGTTTATTTGAGTAACGCCGAGTCATGTGATCATTTACTAACTCCATTCCAAGAGTCTCCAGAAATATTCTTCTGGGCGTTTGCACAGGAATGTTTGTTTTATATTTTTTTAGCACGTATGCATTAATTCCTGCAACATTCATTGCTGCATAAAAAAATAACCATAGGCCAACGACGAGTGGCTCGAACACAGTTAGTAGGCAGCACTCATCTTATCCACCAAATCTACGCCTCCTTTAGATTTGTTGTAATCAATTATCATTTCAGGCTTGTCCGTATTTGGATCAAAGGAGTCGTCACGATGCATGGTAGATAATAAGATTACATTTTATTTTCTGGGTTTATATGAAACGATTGTGCATTTTTCTCGAAAAGCAAACATGCTGGTTTTTTCTGGTCTAACTGGTTTAGAAATTTCTAATGGAAGCTCTTTTTTATTTTTCCTGATTGTCCCTAAGATAGTTAGTTTATGCTGATTCAAAAGTAACTCGGCTAAAAAGGAAAACTTGTAAAGTTGTCCATTGTAACGTTTCTGTTTGAACCAGAAATTGGAGCACAAAGACGAGGAACAAGAGCCATGTTGCTCGTATCAATTTTATATAAGGGGCCTGGAGGTTGTTGACCAACGTATATTTCCAAATTTGCTGTATAGGGAAATTTGGCATCTGTAAACGTAGATCTTTATGCCATATTTGTTTGGCTTATTAGGCATATACACACCTAAAGCCACATTTACCACGAAAAGCCTCTAGTTTTCGTCCACAGTTGTATACGACAGAGAGTGAAAAATGCTTTGGTAAATTTGAGTTAAATGCATCAAAAAAATTCCCTGATCGGTGCTAATTTATCATACTTCTGCCGCTCCAAACGCGTCCGTTTATCATCAAAACGAATGTGTTTCAGCAAAACTGAAAACGCGCCAGGAGGACATTGTCAATCTAAAACTTCTGGTGATGTACCGTTTGTCCTAAAGAGGTCTGCTGCATTCCTATGATTATTTTGTTTACTCAGCTATGTACAACAGACCGAATATTAGTGCTCTAAGTTCCTAAAACATCAACATGTTTTGCAGTTCTATTATTTGCACCATAAGAACACATTTCTATATATATATTTGTGTAATCTACAACTTTTTGCAACATTTCTAAAGTAAAAACAATCGAATAACTCTGATGCTGTTTCGTTTCCTCGAGCACTTCCTTTTCACGCAAGATACCTTTCACTTTTATAATATTTTCGGCACTAGTTCGTATACGTTGATTTCCTAAATGCTTCCTCCATTTAGTTTTCCCATCTTCCGATAAAGTAAGGTTCACTTTGGGAACACATAGAACATCTAGATTTTCTTGGAAATCTTCAATATCATCTTCCATATCGGTATCATGGTCTTGCTTTTCCTCAAAAATCTTCCTTAAGCTTATGTCGTCGTCGTCTGGCTCCACAGGTATTCCTCGTTAGTAAAAAACTCATCATAAAGCTTTTGTAGATATTCTTGTTCTTCTTCATAAGTTCTATTCATTTCTACAAACAAAACTTAACTAAACCAAGTATTATATACTGTATGCGGCAAAAAAAACAGTACTGAAATTATTGAAACGTTTATTATCTATGTTTTACGTACTTTACATTCTTGAACATTCGACGAAGCGATCGTCACTGATATTCAATTTTAATGACGATCTTCGGAGACTTCGTTCCGGCGAATGCAGCACCTGATTCAACAAACGCCAGTGATTCCTATTGGTAAACTGTCACTGGACGACCCACGTGACTTTTATTGGCAAAGCACACTTCCCGTGCGACGAGAAACTTGTCAACAACTGATAACAAAACGGCGTTACTCGGAGCCTGTTTCATAAAACCTTAGTCCTAAATGCGTCGGCAACTTCTGTTTAAGCGGACCGTTCCACGCCCGTTTCCGTATGACCGAAAATAGTGCTCCACGATAAAACTTTTTTCTGCAACAGTGAGAACCATCTTGAAGCAACTAACACTACAATGACATTCCATATGTTATAACCTCGTTTGGAAACCACTCGGCACGTTTCGGCGCATGCCACATAGACATTTGACACATGCGCATTTCAGTACTGTTTATTTTGCCGCATACCGTACATTACCGCCGCTGCCAGAAGAAAAAACAATATTTACGTTAAGTATTGAATTATTTTATTACTTATAAAAATTAGCAATATGTGGGCGATGAAAGAAGTAAACAATTCAGAATTTCATGAAAAAACAAAAATTGTTCATCATAGTTGAATGTATTACATGATTCACTTATAAACAAAAATACATTGGCAACCTTTAACAACAAATGTAAACAATATTGCATCAAGATGTCTAGAAGCTGTTTCAATTTGTATAACGTGCCTAAATTTTGTTCAAACTTCGTTAACGTGCGGACTCATGGTCCGTAATTCACTCTAGCTCAGGAAACACAACACACACGGTAAGTGCTATTTATTTACTGAATAAAGCACCCTTAGTTGAAAAGCTATCTTAGCGGAACCCAAACCGAATTCCGTTTGTAAAATTTCGGCCGATATTGATTGTGCACGGAGAGTCCGCACGTTAACACTGAAAGGTTAAGAGAAGTCCGTCTTTTGTGGTGAGCCCAGAGGATGGGCGAAGCACAAAAAGACCTTCTACTCTGAATTATATATACTATTTTATCTTCAAGCCGGACAATCAAAATCTTTGTACCTACGTTGCATTTCGTTTTGACAATTACAGTTGGGATGGGAATGTCATGCACATGAACATTGGCGCCTCGTGTTAAACACCATACGTAATATTGGTTAATAATTTCTTTACTTTGCTTTTTTGAGTCATTTTTATTAGATAATTCAATAAATCATAACTGTAAATACGGACAAAGTAATCGTGATTTTAAATTGTATATGAATATTTCAACTCCTAGGATTTGAAGTATTTCAACTACGACAAAAACAGTAATTTCAACTGGTTTCTATAAAGATACACAAAGTCAACATTATGACAAACTGTTCTGCAATTCATATTTTTTTTGAATAAATTCAATTGAATACGGTTGAACTTAAAACTCGTACTCGCCATTCGTCGCGTCCATAATTCTGTGACTTCCATAAAAAATAAAATGTAGAATGCGTAATACAAAGAATGTTCACATATAACACTACTAATTAAAACTAGCTAACATTTATCATATTCAGTATTATTCTGTATTTAACTTCATATGTACTCAACATAGTCAATATAGTCGTTAAATTTGCACAATTTAGACGTTAAAACGTTAAAGCAGAATTGTGCACATAAATGTTTGTGAATTTTGACTAAGATCTACTTAAGACTAGAAATCTGAAAATCCAATCAAAAACATCATTTTTTTCATTCTTTGACTAAGTCTTAAATAAGGGTCTTAGATTTTTTGTTTACAATTTTTAGATTATCTTTATTGCACACACCACTTGTTATTTTTGCTGTACCTCTTGTGTACACCGTAAAAATAATTAAATCAATTAAATTCGTAGAATAAAATTACTTATTTCATCTTGGTTATTTTTAGAGATCTCAAGTTTTGGGAAATAAAATAGAAATGGAAATTACATCCTTAGTAGAGCAGAATCCAACCTTGTTACGATTGGGATTACACTTAGAGTACAATGATGCTCGCCATCGTATCGCTGCCCACTTACAGCGCAACATTGATACAAGTAAGTAGAAACACATTCATAAAATAGAATCTTTATTTCTTTTTTCAAATTCTGATTTCTATAGGATTTATCTACGACGTATTATCAGGTTATTGTAGGTAATTTTTCTGTTTTTTTTGTTTATGGAAATTGTATGTACTTTATACGATTAACTTACTATTTTGATTTTTTTATTGTTTACATCATAAGTGTGGATAATTTAATAACAAATTTTTTAAACGGAAAAATTGCGAAATTTATAGCAATCATTTTATTTAGACCGTCGGAATGTCAGAGCAGCATATACTGTTACAATCAGTTCTGCAGGATCACGTAGTTTAAAAATTGAACAAACATCTTGAAGCAATATTGTAGGAGTGAGTAATAACGTGGAATAAAATTCTTTTGTATGCAATACCTGATTTGCAATTACCTTATTATTCTATTAATGTAGGTCCGTTTAGTTAGAGTTAGGCTGTATGTTAGGAACAGTCATCAGCCGGCAACACGTACTTTATTGACAAGTACAAAAATTAACAATTTTTGGAATTTGTACACGAATCCACACTAGATGTTCTATTTATATTAACTATTATCACACACAAATAGAATTGAAAACAAAATTCTTAATCATTTGTAATGTTTTTAACAGTTCGAAAAGACTTAGCACTACGATTGCAGTTCAGATTCTTTAACCACAGGAAAACTCCTTTGATCAAGTGAAGGTACACTGTCGTGTAGTGAAATTTTTTGTTAACAACATAGTTTTAGATAAAATGGCTTAAATAGCTTTTACAGTTCACACAATTAAATGCAAGTCGTTACCTCACAAAAATACTTATGGCAATAGAAAGTTTTTATACTTCAAACTCTATACAAACCAACAATCGAATATACACTACAATGTTTCAGCTTATTATAATGGCATGAAGCGTAAATGCTTTGCAACTAATAGTTCATGCGGTACTTAGTGGTTAAACATGTAAATATGGAGAAGTACAATATCTGTAAAATTTATAAGAGGAGTAAGAGTAAAATATGTAAATATTAAATGTTAGGAAAATAGCATGATGGAAATTGTACATAATTTAATCTTAAAAATTAACATTTTAGTGTGTGTAATTAACTAGCATTTTGTGCATTACGATTTTGCAATTAACAAATGACATTGTTGTTTTTCGAATTTTTATTTTTGAAAAATGACAATGTTATGATTAAATTCCCATCGAATGTATCCCTTGATTTCCAACTGTATACGTTTGTCCTGTATGTTCACAGAACGCCGTCTATCTCGACTGGGCGCAACCAGCTCGTAGCATGCCATTAGGATATACGTACGTACTTAATCTTCTAATTTTAATTATCTTAATTGTATTATATTTATATATCTGCAGTAAAGGAATTGATTGAGTTCTTTACTATTTATTCTGTTGAAATAATAATTCAACTTTATTGAGCATTTTTTTAACTGAAACTAAAATAGGCTAGTGTTGCTTGTAAATACGTAATTATATGATTTGCATTATTATCCCTTGCATGATTGCTTTTTAAACTAATTATTATATCTTGCTTTCTTTGGTGTTATTTGTATATTTATGAAAATTTGTTTTTACAAGATTTAAATTACGAGTTGAGGGTTTGTTCTAAAAATTTGATCGACCAAAGAAGTTCCCTAATAGATCGTCTAATAGCTGGTAAGCATGTTGGTAAAAATATTTGACAAAGTCGGAAACTAATTTGTGGTTTAGCAGAGGTTTCGTCACTTTTCCAACGCTTTGCTCTTTTTTTGTTGCTTCATATTGATTGTTATTCCGCAAGAGTATGTCAATAATGAACAGTTTTCTAATTACAGCGATCAAATTCCAAACATTCGGGGTATGTGCTGGAATAACACATTTCTGTTCAGATGTTCCACAGCTCGTTGAAATAGGAAAAATTCAAATTTGACTACCCTAAGCGTTGGTAGTAGAAAGAAAGGCGTAAACTACACCTTAACAAACTAACCGATTTTACGAGACCCCATTTCCTACATAATTAGGTGTATGATCTTGAAATACAATCATTGTAGCTTAACGCTCCCTCTGATTGAATATCCGTTTTTTCTTACTTCAACTTTTTCGACGCTCCATCGATGTTTACGAGCAAACTTCAATAAACATTGTTCATATATTTTATTCATTTTTTGAGCATTAAAATTGTCCGTAAACAAATACAAAACTCCAAAGCTCCAAAAAGAGGTCAAATCAAATCGGTGATGATACCATTGGTGAAATTACGACCGGTGTTAAGTCTTGCCCACAAAATACTTTTTCTCTTTCTGCTTTCCCTCTTCAGCAAGTTTATCTGTCTCCGAATTGTCTCTGATACCATTATTACAACAACTGAAATGTTCCAAATTGTAATTTATCATTTCGTGCAACTACCAATGCTGTGATGGCTACGTCGTATGTTTTGATCAATAATATCTCACTAAAATGCGAGATGGACTTTGATGCGATATTGGGATAAACAAAATGATATGGTCAAGTGCAGTTATTATGAATCTGTGTTTATCAAAGATAGAGCTTCCGCACAAAATCTACTGTGCCACTTTGTTGACGCTGTGTTACCTATTTTAAAACTAAAAAACATATCAGAAGTTTCTATGGATGGACCAAATATGAAGTGGTTGTTTTCGCACAACGAAAATTCGTCTCTATCACAATTAATATAATGTGAAATTCATACTATACATTGTGCTTTATTTAATGAGCAGTTTGGTCAGCAGATGCTATCCTGTAAAGACTTTATTGGATATTAAAGGATTTACCTACTGATCGTGCTGATTATATCAAATTTACTGGTAATATTATTTGAAAATACTATATTTTCATGTAAGAAGTAGTATAGTTTTGTTTTTCAAAGTTGGGTATGACTCATTGTTAAAACGTTGAAAGAACTTAGGTCGTACATAGATGGTGATTCATAACTATTGGGACATAGGCTAAGGGCGGCTTGTTACTTAGGCTAAAATATGACCATAGGACCCAATATTCCTTAATAAAATATTGCTGTGGAAAAAGATACAGATTTTTTTTTTTTTTTTTTTTTTTTTTTTTTTTTTTTTTTTTTTTTTTTTTTTTTTTTTTTTTTTTTTTTTTTTTTTTTTTTTTGTTTTTTTTTTTTTTTTTTTTTTTTTTTTTTTTTTTTTTTTTTTTTTTATGCTTTTCTGTAGATTTTGATAAGAATTGATAAATTTACAGTGAAATTATTAACAAAAATGAAGAAAAATTTTTTTTTTGTGTAACGCTTTGTATCCTTTTTCCACAGCAATATTTTATTAAGGCCATATTGTGATAGAGGGGGACTTTTTATGGTCATATTTTGTTTAAATAACCCGCCTTTAGCACTATGTCCCAATAGTTATTTGTTTTAATCACCCTATGACTGTTAATGGTTCGCATTTTATTCAATAGATGTTCTTTCTCTATCACAACAATCAGACGAACATAATATGTTATGTAATAACTTTTAAATAATATTATACGGCTGAAAAGACCCTTAATACTTGTACAAATTGTGTATAATGTAAAATAGTAACCATAACATGAACAGTAAATGATTGTTTGTAATTTTTTCAGCAATGATTTATTTTAAAGATCCACAAACCGAACATTTGATTTTTGTATTCGATGCTTTAAAAAACATATGCAGACGGCGAATTACGATACATAGAAAACAATAAGAAGTACTGGTGTTTATTCTTCCATTAAAATGCACACAATCATTAAGTAATACATCTTCATACATTTTTAAGTTATAATAAAAAAAGGAAAATAAGTAAATATTCTAGATAAATTAAACATAATTATACAGGAAGATACACAATTTAAGTATTTGAACACTATCCGATGCACTACTGTCTAAGCTAGAATTTCCTGTGTTATAATCAAAGGTTCGACAATAACATCTACTTGTTGTTCAACGACGTTCCACCAATAAAAATAATTTTTTTACAATGTTCAATGCACTTTTGCCAATAGTTGCCATCAATTTTCTCAAAAGTTTTTTTCCAAATTACCTTTAAATTATTGTCGTTGCACCGGTACATTAGATCTACCAATATCCTTATTGTAATATTTCTTACGGTTTACCCATATAGTCCAGTGCAATTAAGTTTTTTTGACCAAAACAGTTTTAACAGGCTGAGAACGGTAAAAATGTTTATTTTGGAGGGTATAACTAATGCGTAAAAAATAAATGTAACAAAAAATGAATGGAACTATGGAAACGGGTGGATTTCTAGGAGTGCAAAATGTACTTTTGCGATTTTTAGCAGAAATGACTTCTAGCGCAAAATGTTTTATGAAAAAGTTGTAGATAATAAAAAAATGAACAACTTTTGTACGAATCATTTTTCCACATAACTTCAAATTCTAGGTGAAAATCACGAAAAACCGTTTCTTTTTGGTTTTTAATTTTTTCTCTGGCAAAAAAAATGCAATTTGCATAAAACTCACATGTTCTGTTCCTTATCAATGAATTTTATTAGAAGTAAAAGTACAGAAAAAGCAAGTCAACCACAATTTACCACTAAAACGTATTACATTTGGAATGACAATACGACTCATAAATACTCTCGAATTATTAAATGAATCACAGTTGATCTATTTCAATAGTGACGATACAAACGAACTAAAGCAAAACTTAGAGTGCGCTATACGTCAAGCTGCTATAAAATCAGGAGTCTTACGAAATGTCAACATCAACTTAACTAATAATAAATACCCAAACACGCCTTGGTTCGACAGAGTATGTAAAATAGCTAAAAACGACATTAAATACGTCTACAAAAGATGTAAAATGTATAATTATTCTCATCATGATACGAACGAATACATTTTTGAAAGGAAAAGCTACACCAAACTTTTACGAGAGAAGAAGAAGGCTTACTACATTGATATTTTAAATAAATTAGCAAATGTACGGGATAATAATGAATTCTGAAACAGATTAGAGCAGTAAAACCAAAAAACTAATAACTATTTAAACATAAATCTAGAAAAAATGGTTGAATATTATCAACTTCTGTATCCAGCAAGAAACAGCACGATCAGTACCACAAATTCAATAAATGCACAACATCCTACATTAGACTTACCAATTACCTTAAAAGAATATCAAAAGGCAGTACTAACTACAAAGAATAATAAAGCTACAGGATTAGACAATATAACCAACGAATGCTACAAATACTTACCAGGATCTTGGGAACACTTTGTGCTAAACATGCTGAACAAAATACTATGAAGTGGAAAAATTCCTAACGCGTGGACTGAAGTGATGGTAAAATTTTTATTTAAAAAAGGTGATAAACAAAATCCTTCAAACTATCGGGGAATTTCATTAATAAACACAATAGCTAAAATATTAACAAAAATACTCAATCGAAGACTAACAACTTACTGCGAAGAAATGAGCTTGATACCAGAAGAACAAAACGGATTTAGAGAAAATAGAAGTACTACAGACAGCATATTCGTGTTATACACATTAATAAATACTTTCATTATGAAAAGAAAAGTGCCCTTTACGCGATATTTGTTGACTTTAAAAGAGCATTCGACTCAGTGTGTCACACGAAACTGTGGTGTAAGTTAAATAGTTTAGGTATATATGGTAAAACCATAGACTTGTTAAAAACTTTTATAATAGTGCAACAATGATTCTGAAAGTAAATGGAGAAACATCTAATAAAATTCCAATATCTACAGGTGTAATGCAAGGAGATTCCATTAGCCCTTTGTTGTTTACGTTGTACATTAGTGACATCATTAAATTCTTTTAAAGATCATGGAAGTAGAGGAGTTAATCTGAATAGTAATACGGAAGTAGTTATGTTATTGTTTGCCGACGACATAGTAATTTTATCAGACTCAGCTGTAAATTGTCAGCACCAATTGAATATATTATCTAAATATTGTACAGCAAATTGTCTATTCCTGAATACCACAAAAACTAACATTGTTCGATTCGCTAGAGGAAGACCGAAAGTTGAACCTCCCTTTTGTGTTCGAAAATAAAATAATAAGTGTAGTAAAAACTTATAAATATCTAGGTGTGACGTTTTCTAATTCGGGAAAATTTAGAATAGCTGCAGAAGAATCAGTAAGAAAAGCAAAGTTATCTTATATAAAAGTAATCGAAATATTAAAAAAATCAAAAACGGATAATTTGGAAACACGCGTAGCTTTATATAATTCTATAGTTAAAGCTACGTTATTATATTGCGGAGAAATATGGGCACCATTTTATACAAAATACTGGAATCAGTTCAAGTACAATTTTTAAAAAATGTATTTTTGGCCCCAAAGTACACCTGACTTTATGGTTAGATTAGAGGTGGAAAAGAAAACTCGAATATGATGTATTTAAAAGAACATTGAATTATTGGTTCCAAACTGCAAATCTACTAAATTCGCGCCTTCCGAAGCTATGTTTAAATGAGCTTCGTAATAGTAAGACAAACAATAACTGGATGTATCAACTAAAAATATTAATGAGAGACGTAGATGGGGAGTATTTGCTGAATATTACAAATCCGAAACAGTTTAAACAAGAAAGGAAACTACAATTTTTGAAGATGTGTGACATTAATTTGGCAAAGGTGACGCGCTATAGCATAATATACTACTCACTTATACAGAACGACTTATTGTCGTACTTAAAATATACAGGGTGTCCAGAAACTCTCCTGACAAACGAAGACCGGAGATTCCTCAGATAATTTTAAGACAATTTAACCCAATTCACCTAGTCCGAAAATGCTTCCTAAGGGAGCTAGAGCTCTTTGAAGATGGCGTCTGGTAAAGTAAAAAATTAAAAGATAAACTTCGCGAACTGACAACAATTTGACAATGAAAAACGTAGGTTTTACTTTTGTTGGCAGTTCAGAGCCAACTAGTGCAAAAAATATAAATTTAACTTTAATGACAAAAAAACAAAAAATTTTCAAATCCATTTTTCTAGAAAACGGTGTATCCTAATGACTTAAAGTAAGAGTACCTTTTAGTACTAGAATACCTGAAAATTTAATAATCTAGTGTCACAAATGCTTAAAAGTTAAAGACAAAAAAGTTATGCGTTAAAATAACCGTTGACCTACCCAAAACGGACGCCTATGACCGGTACTAGAAATTCGCAATTGATGGAATCGATTCATCTCTGAAGGCTAAACAAGCATACCAGTTTTTGTTTTTCTAAGTAGAAGCGTTCTGGAGGTATTTAAAAAAACTATTTACAAGGCGCCATCTTCAAAAGAGCTCTAGCTCCCTTAGGAAGCATTTTCGGACTACGTGAATTGGATTAAATTGTCTTAAAATTATCTGAGGAATCTCCGGTCTTGGTTTGTCAGGAGAGTTTCTGGACACCCTGTAGAAACAATATAAACAAACAGAGGTTAGTAAGCCAACTTAGGATTTCTTATAAAAACGAAATAAAATTCTACATCAATTCTTTAACGTACATTATTAAAACTAACGAACAATGTTCAATTTGCAACTTAAATGAATTAGAAACCGCTAAACACTTCTTAATGAAGTGGCCACTATATGAAGAAGCAAGGTCTAGGTTTATAAAGGTGTATGTGACAGAAAAGATTGAATCAATTTTAAAAATAAAAAGCCAAAAACAACTTAATGATGTATTTCAGTACATTAGCCAAGCACTGAAGATTCGTTCGTTTTGTATGAATGAATGAAAATTAATGTAAGCTATATTTGTAAATAATTAGTATTAAATTGTTTAGAAATGTAACTAAACTCTTTTGTAGTTCCCATACGGAAAGAACAAATAAACTTATTATTATTATTATTATTGCACAAAACTTTGGAGAAAGTACACCTTTTTTTTTCGCGGTTTTCACCTTGAATTTGAGGTTATGTTAAAAATTTTCTGTAGAGAAGTTGTTCATTTTTTTATTATCGACAACTGTTCTGTAGAACATTTTGAGCTAGAGAGTCATTTTTTGCCTGAAAATTACAAAAGTACATTTTCCACCCCTAGAAACCCATTCCATTTCAATAGTTCCACTGATTTTTTGTTACATTTATTTTTTACGTATTAGTTATACCTCAAACTAAACTTTTTTACTTTTTGGATTATTAGCTCGATAGGATTAAATTGATATTATATGTGGCAAGATGAGTACTCTGTGACCTGAGTTTGATCAATTTCATACACTTTCTGCCCAGGATTTTTAAGCACTACTGGTAACAATTTTCTCTTAAACATGTGTTTTTCAAATGGTATCTTATGTTTCTGCAAATATTTACAAATAACATCTTTTGAAGAGGATGTATTTGGTACTTTTTCAAGCAATTTTGAGTGATAACTTGCATTAACTAATACTTGGTTCGCATAAATTCGGAATCAGGTCTTCCCGGAACAATTTTGTAAATAGTTCTGCACACATGACCATGATAGTCAGCACTTGGATTTTTTTTAAAACAACAGTGTATGAAACCTGTTTAGTTTCCAACATTTAATACAATGAACCTGCAATCAAACGTTGTAAATAAAATCTAAATTGAATTGTGGTTGTCGAAGTAACCGTTTTCCTTCTCCCACTGGATTTTGTTTAATGCTTTTCGAAGAAGAATCATGCCAACTGTTTTTTGCAGACCCCCTAGAAAATCTCATCAAGTAAACTCGATCATACAATTTAGTTGCGTCATTTTTAGTATATTCCCTTAGAAATCGAGTCTACTAGCTGCAATGTGTCATAATTCAAAAAGGCACATCTTCCATCATCTAGTTTAAACGAAAACCCAAAAGAATGAAGAAGTTTTCGAAAACTACTTTTGCTAAAGTTGAATACATCACAACTTCAACGTTCTGTAGCGACAGTCACATGAAGTCCTACAATAACTTAATTGTAGATAAGTACACAAATGACATACTTTTCGAATTCTTGTCATACATTTTTCGTTTTACGAGGGTAAGTCAAAAATTACTTACACTTTTCGTTCTACAACTTTATTAAACTAAGATAGGAGGGGGCCGTATGCGCATGCGTTTAGTTGGCGCGTGTGTAGTCACGTGTGCGGAATGTAATCAGGATCGCGTCAGTTGTCGTCTAGCTACGACAGCATACGCATGTCAGGTCCGGTATTAGATTGCACCAAAGAGGAGCAACGCAGATTTTTGTGGTAATAGGGTGTGAAATGTGCTGAAATTCACCGGAGACTTATGTCACAATACGGGGAAAGTGCTTTATCGTGTAAAAGCGTTTTTTAATGTTTAAAAGTGGCCGAACGAGCGTAATACAAAAAGAGGGAGCTGGGCGACCGTCAACTTCGACTACTAACGAGAACATTCAGCAAGCTCAAGAGATGGTTACAGCAGACAGATCTCGCACACTCAGACTTTCATCTCTTTGGACCGCTCAAGAGAGGTCGTCGATTTACCTCAGACATGGACGTTCGGGGTGCGGTGCAAAAGTGGCTTCATGACCAAGTGCATTGCTAAAGGGGGAGACTATATCGAAAAATAATGTACCTGTTGTACACCTATCTTTGTTTAATAAAGTTATAGAACAAAAAGTGTAAGAAATTTTTGACTTACCCTCGTACAATATCCTTTACATAGTCGTTGACATCACACGATTTAAATTTTAGTCGATTGCGTTTCTTAGGTGGTATACTTGGCCGTTTATTAACTTTTTCACCTTCTAAAATCTTTTTTTGATTTATATATGGTATTTATAGAAATGCCACAAGCTTCTGATGTACATTAAAATTAAAACAATTAATTTAACTTCACACATTGTAATACAAAATTCATGCATAACAGATGTAAATGGAAGCAAAGTCCCCAGGTTGTCACGTTCTTGTTCAAAATACTCAAGAACGTTTACAATTACCAGCTGTGTTTGGAATTTTAAGTGTCTATGGCAAATTCAATCAAAACACGTGGCAAGCAAATGACAATGAACAAATTTGACAGAAATATATGACCGATACTACGTAGGTTTACGACACGGCCTAGCTTAGCATTCTATATTACTCTAGCAATTGGTTCTTAATGCCACGAACAAAGATAGACGATTTCGGTTAGTCTTTTCTAACAACATTAAGGTCTGAGTAATACATAACACAACCCAAGTTTAGTTCTAAAACCTCAATAACGTTCAAATTATACAGGGTCATTGATAGTCGATAGTAGGTTAGACGTTTATGGAAAATGGGGCATAGGAGTAATCTGAAAATTTGGCTACTGTCATAAATAAACTTGATCTGTTTTTCTAAAATATTTTCATTTTGGCGGTGTTGCCGCTTCTACTCAAAAGTAGTAACAGTAATTTATAATGGAACACGCTGTATATGATTCAATTTTTAGAATCACAATTTCTTACTGATAATTTTTTCTGAATAGTTCCCTATACCTATCTACACCGGTTTTCGAAATAATAATTATTTTAGGTTATTTTTTTTTCAAAATATGATTCCACAAAATTTAAATTTAGCTCCTATTTGAACCCGTATAAGGCTGAAATTTTAGATGCAGTTTGTAAAAGCCTTGTATTTAACAGCTACTTAAATAAATTTATTTTATCTTATACAGGGCGGTTTAAATTTAATGATTTTGACGCAATAATAATTAAAATTCACATTGTCTTCGCATAATTTGCATTAGTTAGCCATGGAACGCCATGTGATTTGACAATTGCTCAATTATTCACTGTGTTTGACGGACGTCGAAGTTTTGAGATTGTGATTGTGATTTACTACTTAATACTTATTCAAAAACAAATTACAATGGAGTGAAATAATTACTCGCATGAAGTTTTGATGAATCTATTTATTCTTCATGGGTAATGTGACAAAATTGTGCCAAGAACATGTAGGAAATTCAATGAAATGTATTCTAATTTGCAGCTAATGAACGAAAGAAAGTTTATGCTTTAAGCACAACCTTAATTGATAAAGTTCCCTGTATTCGCACAATTAAAAAAAACTTTTTTCTATTTTGGGTCGCTTATAGAGCTATTAAAGCACCAAAATGAGTTCTTTTATAGAAAATCAAGTTCTTTTACAGAAATAGACATTTTTTATTCCGAACGGTGGTAACACTGATTTGATATTAAACGTCAAAGCTGTCGTTACGTTCTGCGTGCGTTAGTTTAAATCGTAATTAATGTTCAGTAGATTTATTTATCTACTTATTTTTTTTTGACCCATTTTTTTAAAATTAAACATATAAATGTACTAATTAAACTTAAACTAGCATATAAACCAAAAGTTTAATGAAAATATTGCCACCTTAGCAATTACACTTCAAAATTCCCTAAATTAAAAAACTCGCAAAATTTTATTTTAAAATCAATCTGAAAAGCCCAAAATAGAAAAAATAGTATAAAGAATTCGTTTCAGAAGGCATTTTAGCAACTCGTACTTACTATACTCGTCTTATAAAATACATCTTCTGGAAACTAGTTCTTTAATATACTATTTTCGACTTTGCAACATTAATAGGTCTATAACGACACCAATATTAGTATCGTTATAAAGTCACTGAAAGTCTATAACGGTACTGTTACGTACTTCAAGTTGATATTTGAATGATTAATTCAAATTTAATGGACGCCAAATTTATCGTGGTACAAACTAAAAATACTAAATGTCAAAGTTTAAACATGGAATTATGTTTTTAATTTTTTCTAGATTTAAGACGCAAAGTCGAAAAAACTCGTATAATTAGAGCACTCGTGCAATAATAGCCTTTCTTATGTAACTCGTATAATAATTTACTATTTTTTTCACGTAAAATTTGTTTTAATCCATTTAAGTTGTTTTCATGTGATCGGGGTTGTGAAGGGCTTGGTTGGTAGGTTACGGTTATTACAATTTTTTTTGTTAAAAAAAATTACACTTACAATAACAATTTAAAAAAAAAAACGTTTTCACTTAAAATTTCTTTTAATCAGTTTAAGTTGTTTTCGTATGATCGGGGGTGAACGGTGTTGGTTGGTAGGTACAGTTACTACAATTCTTTTTTAAATTACAATCATAGTAACAATTCAAAAACAGTATTGTTTCAAATAACATTCGTTTTAATCAATTTTAGTTATTTTCATGTAATCTGGGGTCATTTCATTTGATCGGGGGTCAACTGTGTTAGCTGCGAGGGTACATTGTTACAATTTCTTTCTTTAAAATCGATACATAATTTCTTCAAAAAGTGCGAAAAGGTAGGTGGAAACTATAACTTGAACCTCATAGTGCGTGAATTTTGGGAATTTCAATAATTTTTTTGGAAAATTATCGAATAATCCGCTTTTTTTTCTTCGGAAATATGAATAATGACTATTAAACTATCAGTATGTCGAAGGTACTCTGACAAAAAAAGTCGACAATCTTGGTACTTCTTGGGATCCATATTTGATCACTTTCTTCCATTATTATAAACATTATTTGCATGCTACAGCAGCTTACATTAGTTGTTTTCTTTTAAGGGCGCAATACAGACCCCGTTCAGAAAACGTAGTAGCGCACACATGGTGTATTCCAGAAGTGCTTTATTCGTTCTTTTGCTTAAAAATTGAAAAATTGATTTTTTTGCATATTTTTTCAGAAGTTGTTGTGGCTCTTAAGTATTTAGTAGATCATAATAGAAGATACATCAACCAAGCTTAATTCACATGTTAAGCTTACTGCAAATATACAAAGCTTTTTTACTTTCGTAAATGTGATGCTGTTGGATGTATCTTCGAAATTAAATTCTTATGTTAATTGATGTTTATTTTACAGATCGGAAACGTCGAATTGGACGTCTTTCACGCAATTACATGGTGGGTTACCTACCACGCTTCTAAAGCACGCAACGTTTGTAGTCCAGTTAAGCTTAGACAGGCTTCTTAATTTTTAATGTATTACGTTAATTTATTAATAAGCGATTAGGAATAATAAGTGTCGATTGTAAACCGCCAATTGCGACGGTATTTTATCAATGTTTTTTTTTAATTATCCTACTGATGCAAAATATGACAAAATTTTATATTTTATACGACTACAGTTCCCAACACTAGCACAATGTCCTTTAGTAATTGAAAATCTAAGTCACTGCCGAATTAGCTAAAAAAATAAACGACACAATTTTAACATTTAGTAAATTCTCGCTTTTTATTATGAATGTGATAAAAGTTTTCACATAAATAAGGTTATAGGTAAACTGGGACAACTGTATGTTCTAGAAATTTAAGTTATTATTAGTACATGTATATTTTATGTCTGTAAATATTGTTTTGAATTGTTGTATTGCATTGCCTACTTACAATACGTTATGGTTACATCATTCAATGTGGGTAAAGCCTTTTAACGGCATTTATATCATTAGACGTTTCTTTAATCAACATTCACATGGGCAAAATAAATGCTTCAGTCAGATTCATTTTTAACATTTCATTTCATCTATCAGAAATAACTTGGGATTATTCATAATTTCTAATGCAATTGTATTCAAGTAGAAAAATGCAGAAGCCTTGTAATTATCTTAATAAATGATAAAATTCCCAATTTTGTTTATTTATAGTGTTAATCAACAATTAAGAATTTAAACTAAAAATATGTAGAAAAGCTGTTTAAATAAAATATTCGGACATTAAATTGTTGATTGAATCTGAAAAACAGAAAGAAATAGTAGTAGAAAGCATAAATAAAAATTTGGTCCAATAAAGAAGAAAATTTCTGGTTTTTACATTTCTTGAACCGAATAATACCTAACTATTTTTACGTTGTATTATCAACCGTATTAATAAAAATCTATAGTAAACGAGGTCAAACTATTCTTTATTTTTTTTTAAATTTCGAATGAAGTAGGAAAAACCAAAATTCTAAAAAGAAACCTGGTATCAAATATTACAATTTTATCTAAAGTGAAGTCGAATATTTCAAAAGTTTTTCTGGCTTGGTAAATTAATAGTTTTTTTGCTTGTGGGCTTAGAAAAGAATTGTACATAATACGACCAGTAAGCGTTTTTCATTCTCGTGTGATTTATTGTTCTCTCTCAGATGAGATAATTCGATTCTTTTTATAAATAATAAGAAAAAGTAACTAATATTTTCCTTCTCTTCAATATTTTTTTTCATCCCCGCTTTCGTCTTTTTACCCCAATTACTCTTCGTCCCCTTTCATCTATTCTCAGTTCCACGCATTCCTCCAACATGCTCAATATTTTCCCATCCCTCTCCGCATATTCTATACTTTCTTCTCTCGTCCTCCCACCAGTATTTATTCTGGTTTTCTTCATTTCCGAACCTAATTTTGCTATTATCTTTTTTCCCTTTAACTTAAACAAAAATGTACACGCCTAAAAATATTGAGATGATTCCATGTCCTCTCAGGCTAATTGGTCGTTGGAATTAAGGTTTATCCTCTTGAAATTGTTTTCTTTGTCCTTTCTGAACAATTTTCTGTTATTGATGGGGTTTGAATAAGATCCGGAGGTATTTAAGTTTCCATGTCTATAATTCTTGTGCAGACGAATCTAGGACTGTAATAAGATTGTACTGTAACTCAGGAACTCGACTAACCTTCATCCCTGGAAAATAGTTTAAGCTTTAGTAGTTTAATTACATAATGAACCCGTTAGCATAAACAATGGGGGTTATGTGTATGTATGTACACAGATATCTTTTCCGCGAAAGAGTTATGGAAGAAACGGTAGGAGATAGGGTAGAGTGGGGGAATGGCGGCCCCCTAAGCGTTTCTGTTAATTGTGAGGTCGTTTATTAAGTAAAAAAGAAGTTGAGTATAACAAACAAAAGAGTAATAGTAGGAGAATGAAATACTAACATCTATTACATAAAAAAGAACAACAGAAATTTTTTTCGAATTTTTTTTGTTTGCAGTACACTCATGAAATTTAAAACTTGGACACCACAATTTCTGTAAACAAAAGTTTGCACATTGTGAAGCGGGCTTAAGGGTATCATTTACAATTCTAACAGCAGGTAGTCTCAGCAGGGGTTATCTTATAGAAGGACTGTAGAATGAATCATTACACTAAGCACGTTTTAGAAAATAGGTAATTTACGTTGCTTACTTAATTTTTTCTTTAAAGAATATATTTGAAGGTATCGCTAATTAAACACCATAGCTCGATTAATTATCGAATCAAAATTTTGTTTAGGAAATGTTTACAAAATAAAATTAGAAATAATTTTGATTTAAAAAACGTCTACAAGCAATAACTTTTAAATTAAATCAAAAACTAAACATGGTTATTTGGGTTGACTGATTATTACTTATTTTTAAATAAATCTAACCTACTAATTATTGTAAGTTATTAAAAAAAAATCATTAAACTCTCTATTCATAATATTTAGTCCTTACAAAATGTATATTTTATGACGTTTCATTTTTTCTGTAGTTAATATAAAAAGTGAAAATAAAAACTAAGGCAATTCTTATTGTCAACGTATATATTTAGTTTTTGACAAGAATTTATTACATAATTATAATTAAGATACCAAGTTATAGTTTAAAATTAAATGAAAACTTTTTTTAAATAAAGGTATTACTATATAAATAAATATAAGAAATCAATAATGGGTGTGACCTCCATTATTATTGATACATTCTTGGAGGCGTCTGCTCATTGACGCTATCAAGGTATCAATATAATTAATATTAATCGTTTCCCATGCGGTATCAATGGCTGCAATTAGTGCATTACGGTTTACTGGTATAAAATTTGGCCCTTGTTGTCTTCGGATAACAGCAAGTATTCGAGCCCAAACATTTTCGATAATGTTAAAATCTGGGCTTTTGCTGGCCAGGGTAACAGCTCCAAGTTATTTTCTCGTATCCAATTGCGCACAACCCGCGAAGTATGAATAGGGGCGTTGTCCTTTAACAACAAAAATACATTATGAAAATGTTAATTCAACAGATCCCGAACTATTTTTGGAGAAAGTATAGTGAAATAAGAATACTTACTTGTTGGAAAATATAATCTTCGTCTGGATAAAACACTTCGACTGAAGGTTTCATAATAGTTTCCAAAATATCTAAATACGCAGCAGAATCAAGACGTCCATCGATAGCCCAACAAACTCCTGGACCCCGCGCGCTAACCCAACCCACACATTCACAGAAAAATAACCACTTCGTTTTTAGGACATATGTGATTATTTTCGTAACGAGTTCCTTCCATTCTAAAAACTTTTAGTGGTCCATCGTTGCGGCTATTGAACGTTTTTCGTCGCTAAAAATCACTCGATTCCAAAATTCCAAAGGTTCGTTCACATATCGCCTTGCAAATTCCAGACGACGTCTCATATTTTCGTCACTGAGAACTTCTTTCGCAGCAGCATTATACTTCTTTATTCCCATCTCCTTTAATCTTTTTGTGCAGTTATACGGCATCCGGAAAATGTGTATCTGCTATAGCCCTGGAGTATGTAGCAAATGGTTGTTCTGTTACGTAATGAAACAACTCGAGATCTTGAGCACGTGTAGATACTTTAGGTCTACCACTTCCGATGGCTCTTTCCAAAGTGTGTTCAAGATTCCATTTTACTCGGTAATGCCCTACGGTGCTTTTGGTATATCTAACATACGTGAAATTTCACGCACGCTACGGCCCGCCGCTAATTCCGAAACAATCCGCGCTTTCAAATCAGCACCGAGATGAGGTGGCATTTTCACAACACTTGAAATTTTAAACTAAAATGGAATTTACATTTCTTACTTTATTTATTGGTTCACACTACCCTTCTCAAACAGTAGGTAATTGTTTATTTATTACATACTTCTAATGACCAATGTAACAACCCTTAGAGCAATATGACTCAAAGGAAGTAAATTAAACAAGCAAGGATATTCTATTGTTATTGAAACTTATTCATAAAGTAAAAGCCATTTCCTTATAATGCTAATGGACAGGATTTTCTTTTAAGTATTAAGATTACAATAGAGGACTTATAAACTTTCGAAAATATCTAATTATAAATATTTACACTGCAATTGCGCTTTTCCTTAATAATTTCTTAGCAATAACATACACGTTCTTGGTTTTAAGTTGTCATAAATTTGATATGATATAAATTTGTGTTTCTAATATTACATCACAAACTAATCTTTATTCGCCAAAAATTGTTGCTTAAGTTGTAAAGCTTCGTACACACCTGAACAACAAACCGAGCAACAAACATAACAACGAACCGAAAGTCAAACAGAACGACAAACGATCTTTTATGATTTCCACAATCCGAACAACAAACGGAACGTTTGTGCTGTTCCATAATTATTTTCAGTAGTTTTCAGTTCATATATATTTATTATTGAAGAGAAAATTGCGGAAAACAAGAAGATAGTGCCAACCAAATTTTTACGCACAAAGAAGAGTAAAAATTATAATTTACTTCGCTTTTTTTATTTTGGAAATTCCGCCCAAATGATGCTAATAGGGACATCATTTTTTTGCATTCTTAAACACTGATTAATTTAAAACATTTTTCTTCTGTCAACTCCATAATATTACCTAAAACACAACAAACCCACAAAGGGAGGACAAAAATAAATAATTTAATTCTCCCGCATAAGTTTGTTCGCCGTTTTGTTTAGATTCGTCCAAACCTGCAAACGCATTCGCGCGCATTTTCTTTGATGTCGGAGAAAAACCGACAAGTTGCGGGAACGCCGCAAACCGTTCGTGGAACAATCAGGACTTGCGAATCTGTTCTAAAATTCGTACGTAGCACCGTCCAAATTAATGTTCCGATTGCCGTTCGGTTCGTTGTTCTGTTTGTTCCTCGGTTTGTTGTTCAGGTGTGTACGAAGCTTTACAATAAGCATATTAATATGAACTATATCTTATGAAAGGAGAGTTATGTAACTATAATTAACGACTTAACGTTACGTTAGTAGATTCCATTTACTATTTACACATATTTTCTTGGAACATTCGATAATTAACTATCGGGATATGATGACCCTATACTTCGCAGGTTGTGCGCAACTGGATACAAGCAAATAACTTGGAGCTGTTACCCTGGCCAGCAAAAAGCCCAGATTTTAACATTATCGAAAATGTTTGGGCTCGAATACTTGCTGTTATCCGAAGACAACAAGGGCCAAATTTTATACCAGTAAACCGTAATGCACTAATTGCAGCCATTGATACCGCATGGGAAACGATTAATATTAATTATATTGATACCTTGATAGCGTCAATGAGCAGACGCCTCCAAGAATGTATCAATAATAATGGAGGTCACACCCATTATTGATTTCTTATATTTATTTATATAGTAATACCTTTATTTAAAAAAAAAGTTTTCATTTAATTTTAAACTATAACTTGGTATCTTAATTATAATTATGTAATAAATTCTTGTCAAAAACTAAATATATACGTTGACAATAAGAATTGCCTTAGTTTTTATTTTCACTTTTATATTAACTACAGAAAAAAATGAAACGTCATAAAATATACATTTTGTAAGGACTAAATATTATGAATAGAGAGTTTAATGATTTTTTTTAATAACTTACAATAATTAGTAGGTTAGATTTATTTAAAAATAAGTAATAATCAGTCAACCCAAATAACCATGTTTAGTTTTTGATTTAATTTAAAAGTTATTGCTTGTAGACGTTTTTAAATCAAAATTATTTCTAATTTTATTTTGTAAACATTTCTAAACAAAATTTTGATTCGATGATTAATCGAGCTTATGTCTTCTTCGTTTTAAAGTTCATATCCGACACTCTTTTTCATTCTTTAAAACGTGCTTAGTGTAAAGAAATTTTTTCTTTTCAAATCTGCTGAGCTCAACAGCTGTTCCAATTATAAATCCATACCCTGCCAAAACCTTTCTTTTGACTGTTTTAGCCCTTGATTCTTTTACTTCTTATCTCTTGGTCTTTTGCTTTTTGTTTTTCTTCCAAGATTTCTTTGTAAGAGTTGAGGTAAATATTTCTGAGTGCTGCTTCCTGCTTGATCGACTGTTTTCTATGTTGGATTTGGAGAACCGGGAATGGGCCATATTTCACAGAATGATATTGTATTATTTTCATCCGTTTGTGCATTTTCTTTTTTTGGACTCTGGGGTTGTTTCTCTAACTGCACTTAGATTTTCAGCAGGTCTAAAATCATCTTCAGGAAAGACCTCTGGATTTATGGGGAAGATTTCCGTTACCTGGAATCCTTTTTATAGCTTTTTCTGGATTTGCAACCCGGCCAAAAGATCTGTTGAAAAAGTTCAGCTACTTCATTTGGGGTTATTTTCTGTCCACCGCTACTTCTCAAATATTTGTCGCACTCAGAATTGTAAGCCGCCTTTAATGATGCATAAAAAGTTAAATTTAAGGGTTGGATTCGATGGGAAGTATGAGAGGTATTGTAGAGTAAATTATGCCTTCTGCTTACAATAGTTGTAAGAGGTTAATGTGCAGTGGCTAACATGGTTGTCCAACACTAGAAGAACAGGATCATCTTTTAGAGGATTTTACAAAGTCCCGGAAATGCTGCAGCCACTCTATGAACACATTTTCATTGATCCAGCCGTTGTCCGAACAAGTGTAAGCTACTCCTGGCGGGCCATTTCTTTTTTCGAGCATAGATGAAGAGAGGCGGTACATAGATTCCAGATGCACTAAAAGCGCACATGACTGTTGTTGTTTTCCTCGTTCCCAACTAGTTACATATCCCACCCTTTTTGTCCTTGTTGCATAAATTTTATTAGGCGTTGGATGGTTGTGATGCCGGTTTCAACGGCATTGAATATTCCTGCTGGTAGAAAATTGTATTTCTCCATAAGTGTGTTCAAATTTTCGTAGAATATGGTGACTTCATTTTTATTGAAAGCGGTTATGCGATTGAGACTGGTAGTCTCTGGATTTATTAAGGTGATTTGAGGATTCCTCTTGAGAAATCCTTCCAACCAGTCTCTTCCAGCTGCCTCGCCAGGTGTAAAAGGATTCTTCAAACTATTTTTAGTTGCATATGAGAAAGCGAACTGTTTTATAATAGAGGGTGTTATAGATTTGACAATTTTATGACCTGTGAAGCTAACTCTTATTCTTGTTCTTGTGCAAAAATTGGTTTGCGTCCTAGTCGTGGAGATGCATTTGACCCGGTTTTACGTCGATCTTCGTAGGTGTCTTCTTGGAATGTTGAAGTCCCTTGTACTTTGTCCGTCTGCAATTTGCATTAAGAGCAGCTTGAACTTATCAGAAGACCAAGAGGCCTTCAACGTGGTCCTGTGTACTTTCGTGGCATCTGAAGTATTAAGTGGGTATAATAAGTTTCATCCTTTTCAAAAAATGTATGGTTGTATCAGATGGAGGTAACGACGGCCAGGCCGCAATTACCCGCGGCTGCGTGGCCGCCATTACCACTCAAATGCATAATATGTTTGGACATCCTACTGCACAAATAAGCAACGACTTCACAGCTTTTGGTGCTATATTTGATCATGGCGGTTCATACAAAGATGACCGTTAAAATTGTGATAATTTCCTAAATAACTTGCTATATAATACATACCTTTTAAGAAGTACACTCGCTATAGCCCAAATGGATGATTTTAAAAACAACGTTATAACTTCACTGAACGTCAACACAGACCGCAACCGATTCGGTTTTACTGGTTTATGCAGCCTACTACCAACCGAATCTATTTGGCAAGCGACTTTGTCAGATTGTTCTGAAAAAATTAAGCCGAAGCCGGTATTACCTCCCTGGGCGGTATTCCCCCACTCTACCCTACACATGTTTTTGTTGGTAAAGATTATAAAACTGATAATTAATTCAAATTTTGGAAGAATAAATGAAATTAATGAAGAAAACTGCAAAATGAAAGATGGTACGTGTGTCGTACCAATAGATGGCGGTAAAATTGAACCTCAAAACCGTTACGAGAAATCGAATTTGAATAAAATATAAGATTGTGTTACGTGAAAAATATGACGCACTCGGTAGTGAGAATTATAGTATTCTGCCGATATTTTCTCTCCTTCTTTCCTTTAGTTCTACATCCAATGTAATAACGCATTCACTTTGTGTCGATAGCGGTGGCAACGTCAACTTTCTCTTAACTGACTTCTAAGTGCCAATTAAAGTATTTTTCTCTAATTATTTTCAGCATCTGAAATAATCTCGACGAGAATCCTACGAATACAGTTCCGGCTACGTGCATGGTTCTTCCTTGTTTTTATCTCTGGGCGTCATTACAAAGCACGAGGGTTTGATTGTATATCCCGTTTATGTTGAACATTCACGAGACTTGTAGTAAATCTGTCTTTTTCAAGGCAAGGAGGTACGGACATCTAACCCGTTATACACCACGTATTTTAAATAATAGATTTAGTGCGTTACCAACTCTTTGCTTTACGTTCAAAGCCACAAATAGTTTTAAACAATTGTGCAAGTACTGTTATTTTTGTGTTTTGTCGTACGAAAATCGCGTGTCTAAATATGCTTTATCGTTACAGCTGTTTTAATTATTAGATTTCATTTGCCTGTCGTACAGGTTTGCGTTTGCCTACGTACAGTGCCCATATTGTATGAATGTTGGTCGTTATTTCTCTTAAAAAACAAACAAATGGCGCTCAATATTATTTAAGAGATAGTAAGAACGATTAATTCAGTTTCGTATTCCAATAATTTTTCTCAACCTGCGACGCCTCCGATGTAGTTAGTTAGCCGTGCTGGATTCGAAACTGATGGCGTTTGTTTATATTTTATTTCTATTATTTTTTTATCGAACAAATCAATAATTAAAATAACGTTTACTACTGTAACAATTGCTTTGGAAGAAGGTTAGATAAGAAAGTGACCGAGGGAGGCCAAAAAAGTCGTCGTTTAACCGTTAAAATAGAAGGCCAAAATGCGGTCAAAAGAAAATAAAAATCGGAGAGACACATAATTTTAAAGTTAATAAAAGCAAGGTAATGTGAAGTGTTTGTAACAAATAAAATGAATGCGTGTTTACGATAAAGTGAAAGTGAAAGGCGACGAATTAAATATAATTATATAAACTTACTTGCAAAAAAAATATTGTCTGCCATCTTGCAGTGATGTATCAGTGTGGATGTTATAGTAACACAAACTTTATGGTCAACAGGCAGCTGATGCAGTCGACTAACTAAAATAAACAAAAGCTTCAATTAAATAAATAAAGAAGAATTAAATTACTTATCGTGATGTACGAAGAACCTTTTGCTTTTCGTTGTAGTGAATCTTTAGGTGCAGCGGTATCATATGGGTTCGTTTTGTTTGTCAAAATTAAAGTAAAGAATCTTAATTGGTAATTGAGGTAATTGGCGATCTGGATTTAGCGGTTTGGATTAAAATTTTGGAAAAGTTTGCTTCGTGTGTGAAATTTATAATTTCAAGAATATTTCATTTATTTTATTACAAAAATTTTAATATTAACAATTTCCATTGTCTACAATTCAATTCACCTCTTAGCAATATAGTTACTATATTTACCCTCAAAAATGCAAATTAATTGACAAAACCCCATTTTGTGCGACTGTTTCACATTCTATAGACAGCAATATTATTTTATTATCTAGAATCACAAGCTACTAACAGTACGAGTACCTCGATTACCAGAGTGTCCATTTCTTAGAAAATCTGCGAAAGCCTGAGAAATGTCAAAGAAGCTCAAGGTGATCAGGAAAAGTCAATGACATATTAGTGGTTCACCGGAAAATGCATAGACTTAAAAGTGACTCTTAATCTCGACTATTGAACCAACTATTTTAGTTTGAAGTGATCTATACTATGACATAGTTTCTGCTGATGATTAGATACACTGTTTGTTTTCACATACTAAGGTGATATTTTCTACGTGTGCAGTAAATAGAGATATATTTTTGACAAAAATAATAGTAGGATACCACCTACGCCATCTAATTGTAAATAGTATAAAGTACCTTGTATTCATGTTTTATACCGAAAATGAATTGTCATTATACAGTTAATTAACATTTAAATGCAAAGAAACGTGTTTTTTCTCAACTTTTTTTTCCTGAGTAAAAAGTAATGAACCAATGTTAATGGTGTAAAAAGAAAAGTTGTAGAAGATAAAAATACGAATAAAATGTACACCAATTCGACTCGATCAGGTAATAACTTTCCGAGAAGAATCGGAAAAAGTCAAATATTTGGGTTTTCTTTTAAAATGCAGGATAAATCTTTCAGGAAATAGGAGGTAATGATACGTACTTACTGTGTGCCAAACCCTGCTATTATCGGGCATTTAGTTCATGTACAATTGAAATTTAAATTTTTTAAAGCAATATTTTCAATCGAGACTGAATGCTCGTATGGTAGTCCGATTGTCAGAAATTAAAAAAATTGTGAACGTATAATCTAATTTATCGATAAAATAATATTTAACACGCAAAAATGCATGCAAAGAAGACCGAAAATGACCAAATGTGAGAAAACGGAGAAGTAGTGGGAGTACCCGTCCACAACGCGCTGATATAAATCACAATACCCTCAAACGGCGCTAGCGGGTGGGTACCTTCACTACTCTGCCGTTTTCTCACACTCGGTCATTTTCAGTCATCTTTGCATGCATTTTTGTGTATTAAATATTATTTTATCAAAAAAATGAGAATATACTTCTTGTTCCTTACTATTTCAGCTTCACATTTTTTTTTATTTCTGACAATCGGACTACCACACGAGCATTCAGCCTCAATTGAATATATTGGTTTAAAAAATTTAAATCGCATAAACTAATTGTCCGACAATTGCAGGGTTTTGCACACACTAAGTACGTATCATCTCCTATTTCCTGAAAGATTTATCATACATATCAAAAAATGACGGATCTACGAATTTTAAAAGAAAAACCTCATTTTATTGGTATTTTTACCTTCTATAACTTTTCTTTTTATACCATTAACATTGGTTTATTAATTTTCTTTCAGAAAGAAAAGAAAAAAACACGTTTCTTTGCATGTGAATGTTAATTAACTATATAATGACAATTCATTTTCCGTATAAAACATGAATGTAAGGTACTGTATACTATTTACAATTACATGGCGCAGGCGATATCCTACTATTATCAAAATTTACTTATTGTTTGCTCTATTGACTGGGGTAACGCTTTGACCATTCAAGAAGCGGTTGAAAATGTAAATTTCAATGTCACAAAGAAGTCTAGCGTTTTAATTGCGAAGATACCATGGAATTTGGACTACCACGTTATATAACGATTTTGAGGTTAGAAAAGCAATCATATGGTGATCGTTTTTCATAACTAAAGTTCGCCTTTACATCCTCCCCCTTTGGTTTTAGCTAACAGTCCCGGTTATAAAACTACCAAAATTCGTTGTAGCTGGAATATAATGATTAATATCTGAGGCGAGGTTACAGCTTACCGCTGGCGGCTTATTGGGTCTTCCTCATCGACGTATAGAAGAGTTAACAAGTGGTAGTTACCAAGAGGTACGGTTTGTCAATGAACATGGGTTACTTGGTACGAAGTAGGCGAGTTTCGTTTAATGATTACATGAGGTTCATCGCGTATAGACGCGAATTTAGATGTAAACTGCTTAAGGTATTTACTGACGAAACGGTTTTTCCACTCCGAAATGCAACTTATCGCATTATTCGTATTTATAATTTGCATTTTGAACAAATGAATTCGCACAATAAAAAAGATATAAATAAAACTTACAATGTAATTCAAAATGAAAATTTACTCTACTGTCATTATTTTTCTTTTCTTTTCTTCTAACCATCTTCTTCTCTAGTCTACCTCTTTCATCCACTTTATATCATCTCCTTTCTCTCTAGTAAACTTTCTCTTCTCATTCCTTCTTCCCTTACTTCACACATTCTTCTTTTAGATGTTTAATATTTTCTAATCATTTTCACACATTCTACATAATCTTTCTTCGTCTTGCTTCCAATATTTATTTTTGTTTTCTTCATTACCTAGTCTATACCTAGCAATCATCTTTTTTTCTTGCATTTCAGCCCTCCTGTTAAGTACCTTGGGATTCCTTCCACTATTATGTCCACGTATCCCATACTATATCTTCATTCTCTGATACTCATTTTCCTTTCTTGTATCTGGTTATCTTTGTCTCTTATTATTATTTCTTCTTCCATCCTTCTTCATTATCTTCTTAACCTCCTTACTTCTATCGCGTAACCTCCTCTTCTGTAATATGTTTTCTTTCTTCTTCTCCATGACTTAATTTTTTCCCTAATTCTATCTCTTTCCAACATTCATACAAAATTTCACCAGCATTCCTATTCTCCAATCTTTTTTCAAATCTTATCGCCCTCTTCCCTGCTTCTATTCTTATTTTCTCCAGTTTCATTTATTCCTCTATTAAATATCCAGGTGTCTCTTTCTCCAAATCTAGTGTCCATCTCCAATATCTTTTCTGTATCCTCTCCAGCTCCTCTTATTTCTTCCAGCCCCAAACTTCTGCCCCTTACATCATCACACCTTTTACTGTATGAATGTGCCCCTTGCACTTGTCATTTTTCGATATTTAATGATACCTATCTTTTTTTATTACACAGAACTATCATTATTAGAAATTATCAGAGGAAGGGGACGAGGAGTGCGGAAGTTAATGTAGAGGCAATGTCGTCAGCTATATCAGATGTTTTGGAACACAAACTCTCTTTCCGAAAATTAGCAGCCAAATACGGAGTCAATGCACAAATACTAAATATCGTAAATCGAAAGAATCTGGAAGTGAAAGTCGTACTTTTCACTCAAAATTTTCATCTTGTCAAGTGTTTACGGCTAAAGAAGAGGGTTTTCTAAATAAATATATTTTAGATAGTTCTAAAATGCATTTTGGACTCATGTTAGAAGACTCGCCTATGCCTTTTCCAATGCCAACAATTTTATATATCCTTCGAGTTGGGTCACAAATAAAATGGCAGGCGTAGACTGGCTTTTAAGTTTCCGCAAACGTAATAGTAATTTAAGCTTGCGAAAACCTGAAAACACGAGTGAATGAATTCTTTCTGAATCTTGAAACTGTTTATAGCAAACATAATTTTATTGCAGACCGCATATTTAATTTTGACGAATTTGGCTTCTCAACTGTTCTCAACACACCCAAAGTCTTAGCTGATAAAAGTCAAAAACAGGTTGTCCAAATAGTATCCGCAGAAAGAGGAGAGTTGGTAACATTCGGTGGAATCATAGCAGCAAATGGGAATACAATACCACCATTATTTGTCTTCCCTCGTGTACACTTTAAAGACAATTTCATTGATGGGGCCCCAGAAGAATCATTAGGCGTATGTGGAAGCAGTATATACTTATAAATATTTCTAAAAGTACGAGCAAGTTGGCGTGTGCCTAGACAGCTAGTTGAAGTTGAAGTTTAAAAAAAGTTTTACTTGACAGAGTAAATAATAATTTGTTTATGAGTGACAAAAGTAATTGTTGAATAAATAATTAAAATTATCACATTCTGTGTTGTGCTGCTATATTGTGCTAGTTAAGCACGAGACCTAGGTCGGAGCAAAATAGTTTAAGGTGCTTGAGCACAGTTTTAAGTGTAATTTTCGTTGGTGCGTCTCGGTCATTCCGGTGAATAATCTCATCGAACCAGAACCCTTTACATTTTAATTTAATGTTAACCCTACGGTGGATTCAGCTTAACGAAAGAGTTGACAATCCTCGCTAATCATAACAGCGTAGCCACTAGATCCGGTTGGATAAATTCGGATATTTTTGTAGAAGTGCTGAAGCATATCCAAAATTTTACACTCTGTACGAAGACAAACCCCATATTGATACTGTGTGACAATCATGAAAGTCACATATTTATCAACGCAATTAACTATTGCCGGGACAATGGTATTGTATACCTCTCTTTCCCACCACACATGACTCACCGTCTTCAACCATTAGATGTTGGTGTATTCGGACCATTAAAATCAAAATTGAAAATAGCATTCAATGATTGGCATGTTTCCAATCCAGGGAAAACGATCAATATTTATAATATTCCAAAACTCGTAAAATGACCCTATTTGGAAACATTTAATGCCAGAATCATAACCAGAGCTTTTGAGAAAACCAGAATATGGCTTTTCCATAAATTGATTTTCAATGATGAAGATTTCGCTTCTATTCGAGTAAATAATTCGAATCCTGCCACAGCGTCGAATGAAAATACAGGTGCTGATGTGCTTGTTGAAGTTTTTCCTTTGACTCTATCAACTTTTTCGAAAGAACTGTCACTTTCGTTACTTTCGCAGAAACTTACATCGTCGATTGTTCAAGACGATTGTTTACCTTCAACGTCCAAAGCATTAAAGACCAGAAATTATAAGGCCTCTACCAAAAATTCAAAGAAGGACACAAATTAAAAAGGGTCGATCTTTAGGAAAATCCAGAATTTACACGGATACACCTGAAATACATAGAATTGAAGAACTAGACAAAGACAGAGAGAAAAAAAGGAAAGGAAAAAACGGAAAAGTAAAGCGAAAGAAATTAAGCGCGCTTTGAGTTTGATTAATGAAGTGTCTTCAAAACCAACAAAAAATAAAGAAGTAAAATTGAAGAAAGTGATATTAGTAGCAGTGAAACAGAGATTAGTTTAAGAAAATTCTGCATCACCTTTTGATGACATTGAAGAAAAGCAATTCGAAGAATTCCTACTACCTGTCGATCTTGACTACCTAAAAGATGGTGCTTTTGTGCTGGTTAAAAAAAAAAAAATCTGTTATACAGTGTCCGCCATAAAGTTGGAACCATATGGCAATTTTTTTATTATTGTAGTTAAAAAAAACTTTAGGGGGCAATCACTTCTGCTTCTGAAATAACTTAAAATGTGTCAAGTCAAAGTTGACAGGTAACATCTGTCAATTGTCAAGTTCGTAATTTTGGAAAAAATGTTCTAAAAAATGGGTCAATTTGTTAAAATTTCGAAAAATGTTACTAGGAAATTATGATGCTAATCACATTTTATGCCCTTGTGCCGATTTTGAGAGAGAAACTTTGATGTTCAATAAATTTCATATTTTCGTATTTTGTTATTCACACCCTATTTATTGTTTGTAATTTTGAAGTAGTCGTTATGTGTTAAGATATTCAAATTATAATTAAAACCATTTTTGTACTATCCAACAAAATTTTAATAAAGAAAAAGTTGTAAAACAATTTCTGATTTTTTGAAATTTGGAAAATAATCCAGAGACTACCTCTTTTTTAGTTGAGAATATCAATCATCAAAACCAACTTACGTAGGAATATTATGATTATAATATGCAATGGAATGGTAGCCTTTATACTGCTTTAAACCGTTTTAAAGTTTTTAAAGCAACCAGTTACGAGGGGTGAATAAAAAAATACGAAAATATGAAATTTATTGAACATCAAAATTTCTCTCTCAAAATTGGCACATGGGCATAAAATGTGATTAGCATCATAATTTCCTAGTAACATTTTTTGAAATTTAACAAATTGACCCATTTTAGGACATTTTTCCAAAATTACGAACTTGACAATTGACAGATGTTACCTGTCAACTTTGACTTGGCGCATTTTAAGTTATTTCAGAAGCAGAAGTGATTGCCCCCAAAGTTTTTAACGACAATAATAAAAAAAATTGCCATATGGTTCCAACTTTATGGCGGACACTGTATATTTCATTGGGAAAATCATTGAATCTTATAGTGTAACTGAAGTAAAGATTTCATTTTTGAGGAATTTTACAAACTTTTGTGTTTCCAGATGTCATAAATGAGGGATCAGTTGACGTGTCAGACATAGTGATGATACTTCCAGATCCTAAGTCATCTATCACAGCTAGAACAGCCAATATTTTCAATTTTAATATAGATTTCTCTATTTTTAATGTGCATTAATGAACAGTATGTTCAATGGTCGTTACGTATATTTTATGAAAATTTTATTTTTCGCTAGTTTGATGTCAAAAAGTTACGAACAGATTTAGATAAGAAACGTACATTTTAATTATTTATTATTTGTTTATGATGTAAGAATTATTTTGTTTTTTATGGTGTAGTATGTTTAGAAATAGTACTAACAACGAATAAAGAGTAATATTTAATCCTTCTTTTATCTTCTTTCAACCTGCCTCTTCATGTATGAATGTGTCCTTCCGATTTTACTTTTTTTTCAAAGCACTATGGAAATTCGCACATATGAATTTTCAGTAATCTTATGCTTGTACTACATAATAGAATAGAAATATAAAAACTGTATGAAGCCCCCACTCTCCCCTAATTACATTTAATTACTTTTTTGAAGTCTGGTCTGGAGTTGATGTTTTCAATACACATTTCATTGATGATCCAACAATAGAAGTCCAGGCTTTGATCAAAAGAAAAATTTGGTCAAAAGTAAATCGCATAAGAACAGGCCATTCAAAATGCAACTCTATGTTGTTCAAATGGGGTGCGATTTCTAATCCAAATTGTGACTGTGGAAACGAACCAGACACCGTTACACATATTGTAGAGGATTGTCAATGAACGAACTTTAAAGGAGGGTTTCCAAACATTCATAATTTAACGGATGAAGCAATATTATGGCTTACAAATCTGAAGGACATCTGAAGTTCAGCAATGTTTTGTATTCTTGTCTTGATTATCTATTTTTCCATTATTTTGTTTTGCTATTTCTTTAACCTACTATTTTTTTCGTCATTGTCGTGACTGGCGCTTGGACCGGTCCATTATATGTCGTCATGGAATGGCTGTGCTGTTATATTTTATGTTCTTATTTAGCTTCTATAATGTGTACACACTTAATTAATATTATTATATGTGAATACTAGGGTGGGTAAGGGTTGGCATGTTTAGGTCTTAGAGTTTTCCTAAACCTTGAAGTAAATGCTTTGCCAAGACGAACCAATCCACTATTGCACACGGTTTCGTCACCACACTATACAGGTTTATACTGATCATCTGGGGCACCATACATAACACTTACATCACAATACAATATTTGTGTAATGTACAATACGAATAAATAAATAAATTGTAATAATTAATAAGAGTATTTTAAATAACCATTTGATTGATAATAATTGTAATATTCACTGTTTTATGTGTTAATCCATCCTCAATCTTATATTATTAATTTAATTAATTAATAAACAGAGAGCCTTTGAAGAAGACGTACAAAAACGGTCACAACGTCGACTAATAAATTACGTGGTAACTCAACACCTTCCGCCCTTTTTCTCCGAATAGAAAGTGAGAAATAAAGTTAAAATAATTTAGTTTAATAATAAAATCAGATTGAATTATTTATGTTCCTCTCCGTTACCAAATTATCATGTAAAAAATGACTTTTAGAAAACTTGTCAATAACTATGTGATATTAAATATTTGATCTAAGATATTAATCCTCACCGCTAAAAATGCACAACGTACGGAGTTTTTGAAAAGTGACAATTAACAAATAATGTAACAAGAATAAAAAAGTGATAAAATTGTCCTTTTACAAAAACATTAAGTAAATAATTAACACAAACACAATTTTAACACTTGTTAAAATACCTATGGTTAGCATTTAAAAAGCACTGAATAAAAAAAAGTTCCGGTGCTTTCATTTTATCAAATAATAATATAAAGTAGATTAACAGAAACGGTAGATACTTATAATTTCAAGTAATGAGAATTTTGAATTACGTTTTTCAACTGAACCCTCATTTCTGGCTTCTTTCCAAGTAGTGGATATATTCATAAATGCTTAAATCATGACGTTCGGTGCAGACTATTATTGTGAATTAAATTTCGAACCCACAGGGCTCATTTTTATTTATTACTATTATATTACCTGTTTTATATTTAAAAAAAAAATAATATATTGGAATATACGTTAATGTAGAGACTGACCCAATTAATATATCAGGTGTTTGTTTATAAATAAAGAAAACAATTTAAAGCTTATTTAAAATTACGCAATTCACCAGAACTATTGGAAAATAATGGTTCATTTATATTTGGTTAAAACAATAGACACATACGTATTGGTTTTAATTTGTATGAACTAGATAATATGACATTTGAATTAAATCGATTACATTCAAGTTGAAAGGTTTTTCAACACCAATATTGTAATTAATGTATTTGCAATTTTGCATCGTTCTGATATTTGCTATTTTAATTGGTGGCGTAATATCCAATTGTATTGAAAATACTGTATATTTCTGTGAGTGCACTAACATATTTTTCTACTACTAGCTGTGAAGTGGACAATTATTGCGTCTCCTAGCCAACTGAGAAGTTGAAGTTCTCTATTAGTGGTTAATAATTTTTCTATTATTGACCTAGGTTAATAATGGACAATTTCAAATTTTTGAGAATCTAAGAATAGTTGTTTAACAAAAACGAGTGAAACATAATTTTGTATATCCAGGTGATTATCTTTAACTTATTTGCTGCTTAAAATTACCTAACACGATAAAATTATTTGAATAAAAAATGCCATTAGTTTAAAATTCGCGCCCCCATCCCATAACCGCAAATACATAACCTGAATTTATTTATTTATTAAATATGATGGTAGAATCAGTTTTTTCAGGTGTCCCAAAGGAGATTTAAACAGGCGAGTTAAGTTACATGAAGAATTTTAAGTTAATTACAAACATTTTGTTGTAGGCGTTTTGAATGGTTAACAGAATCTGGAAGGTACGATCTGTTGCATAAAAATATCGACTCTAAAAACTTAACGAGTCTGTGGCGAACACTTACCATTCCTAAATAAATTACAAGTGTCAATTTCTGAAACCCAATATTCAAATGATGCATGGTATATTGGCGAAGCAATAAATTGCCGTTAACATCTCTAGCTATACCAAAACTACTCAAGGTTGTAGCTCAAATACTCTTAGGTAAAGAAAATTATGGAGGAACATTCTTAAATTGCAACGTGAAAAGAAAGCACTTCAATTGAAGTTAACATCTCCCAACGATTACTTCCCGAAAGCAGAGCACAAATTGTGACAGCCAAAGTGGACTTAAAAAATAAACCACTAAGAAGCAGGAGATAAATAGAGGAATACAAACAACTTTCACTAAAATTATATTTTACGAGCCCCAAAATGTTAATTTTAAAGTAGGTTTTAAATTTTTTGCCAGGTCAAACTGCTACGTGATTATGGTTATAGTTATATATAAAAAGTTAAACAACCCTTGTGCTACATCTTTACAAATAAGATATGTAAAGGTGTCGATAGTATTAGACTGCATAGAAAGCTACAATTACAATGCGGTGCGAATGTTAGAGCAGTAGTAAAATTTGAAAACATTGAAGACATCAAGAAAAGAACGAGACAGGAGCTTGCAGCCATCTCTAAAAATGAGTTCAAACAATGTTTCGAACAGTGGAAGCACCGCTGGGACAAATGTATTACTTGTAATGAAGAGTATTTTGAAGGTTGTTTTGTAAATATTTGTATTTGCATTTAAAAAATAATTCCGGTTATTTTTGGTTATCCCCTCGTACTCCAAAAGTAAAACAAGAAATTACCTTCCCGCTGACAATGGCACACGATATACAGATAAGTTATGGGGTTTACAATAAATAAATGTCTGAATAATAGTTAAATACACGTGTATATACCAAAAACGTCATAATTAGCACATACAAAAAAAAAATCAAATCATTAGACTACTACAAGGATCCTTGGGTTTACAAGAGTTAAACACTGTGTTTAACCCTTAAAAGTTATTTCAATCTTAATAGCGCTACGCACATGCACAGTAGACATTTCATATATTGTTGACGTTTTCACTGTTCACCGTACAATTAAATAAAGAAAAGTACTTAAAAATAAACTTACAATTCATGGATTGAACGTAGTGTATAGCATACGACTGTGTTGTAATGATAATAAAATTAAAAATAATTACAATTGTATGTAATTAATTGGAAATACTTGTATAGTCTAAATAACAGTTCAATTAAAATAACTAAATACTTTGTACGTAATACGTAACAATTTTAAGACTACACCTTCCAAGGTATTCCCGAGCGGAAGGTGGAGTGGTTGGCTCAAAGATATAATTATTAATAAATAAAAATTAAATTTATTTAAAAATAGGTACTAATCATATTGTCCATGATAAATAAATATGAGAAAAAGAAAGAGTAACAAGTCTTACTGCACTAGAAAACCGATTTTTTTAAATATAGGTTTATGTAGGTAATTATTAAAAATGGTGGAAGGAGTATTAAGTTGTCTTTTTTAATTTTGACTTTGTTTCACTTGTCATGGTGGAAAATCAATTGACATATCGGATCTGGTAGGGAATTAAATAATTTCGGTTCACAAACAAATTATTCGTTACTGACGGCCGTGGTCCTAACACCTCTTTCCTTTAGTTTCCGCCCCTCCCCCTAGTTCCAAGCTCATAATGTATAATTTCAAATTTAAAAAACTATTTCGGTAGGTGCAGTAGATTGTTGTATTTGATCATCAGAGTGATCCCTGGCTTTTTATACAGGGCGTTTAAAAAATACGTTCCAATATTTGGTCCACTTGAAGATCTCATCAGTACAAACAAAAAGTCAAAATAAACATAAGTCCAAAAATCAACCGTTTCCGAGATATAGGCAGTTATTGAAATTAAAATTACTAAGCCCAGTTGGAGTGATTATCACGTCAGCTATGGAAATAACAAAACAAAATTTGTTCGTTTCTGTCAGTCTAGTTGCCGCATTTGTTGTAATCATTGTGTGGCTGTCATTGTTAGTATTATTGTTGCTATTGAAGTTGTTGTTGCTGTTGCTCATTTTTGAAATTTTCAAATATGCCGGAATATACCAACGCAGAAATGGCAGACATGCATTTCATGTATGGCAAGGCCGATGGAAATGCTTATGTGGCACGTCGCCTTTATGCCGAAGCATTCCCAAACCGGGTACTTCCGTGTGCCAAACTTTTTACAAATTTACATCAACGTTTATCCGAAGTTGGATCGTTTAAATCAAGGAACGGTGATGGTGGTCGGTCTAGATCAGTTTCTACTCCCGAGGCAGAACTTAACATTTTAAGAAGAATTGAAGAAAATCCCGGTACTAGTACTAGAAGACTCTACTGAAACAAATATTAATTCTTTCCTAATTTGGAGAATGTTACGCGAGCAGCAATTGCACCCATACCAAATTCAAAGAGTACAGGCTCTTACTGTGCCTGATTATGCCGCACAACTGGTGTTTTATCGAAGGATGCTGACAAAAGGTGCGGAGAACCCAAATTTTGTTACGGACATTTTATTTACTGACAAAGCTGGTTTCACGAGAAATGGCATTTTTTATTTCCATAATAGACATGTTTGGGCCGACGAAAACCCGCACGCCATTGTTGAATCGAATCATCAACACCGATTTTCAATCAACGTTTAGCTTGGTGTGTTGGGAGACCATCTGATTGGACCTTGTTTCCTGCCTACCCGTTTGACTAGTCAACCACAGAATTAATATGTGGTTGATGCACGATGGAGCTCCTGCCCATTATGCAGTTTTGGTCAGAAATTACCTAAACGAAAATTACAATGGCAGATGGATAGGGCGAGGAGGTCCAATTACATGGCCACCTAGATCTCCCTACTTCACTCCGCTCGACTGTTGCATTTTCGGGTATTTAAAGACAATAGTTTATTCAAGTCCTGTGAATTATTTAGATGAGGTGCGAGAACGAATTGAACATGCCTGCCAGACGGATCGTACAAATCCGGGACTCTTTGAGAGAGTGCGGCGTTCACTTTTACGGGATGCGAAATGTGTATACAAATGGAAGGAAGACATGTTGAACATCTTCTTTAAGAATCATTTGTAATTAAAATGTTGTATTTATACTGATATTTGTTTTATTGAAAACCTCGTTGAAATAAATATGACCTTTGGTTTACCCCTTAGCTGACTTGATAAATACCTACGACGAATCACTTCTACTGAGCGTAAATTATGTTAATTTCAAAAACAGGTTGTATCTCGGAAACGGTTGATTTTTGGACTTATGTTTGTTTTGACTTTTTTGTTTGTACCGATGAGATCTATAAGTGGGCCAAATATCGGAACGTATTTTTAAACACCCTGTTTAGTGGGTCTGTCAAATCAAACCTATTTGACTTGTGCATGATTCTTAGAATAATATTCTGACCTCGAACCAAAGGATCGAGATCAGTATAAAAAGATTTATAGAGTTGATATGAATGTTTCATTTTAATGTATATTTGATAGAGTTAGTGTGGGCAATCAATCTACAGCCACAGGGCATCGCTGAGCCCATTTCATTACACCTTGGAACATGGATTTTAGGTCTTGACATATTTCCATTATTACAAACAAAAGTAATGTACTGACTTTTTTCTTTATTTTGTTGGAATTATTTGAGAATTTGTACTTATACCCAGATATAGGTAATAGAAAATTGTTAGTAGGAATTATCCTATAGGAACCTATTTAAATAATTGATTATTGATGTGTGTCATATTAAAAAAATATATTTAGTCAAATAGGTAATTTCTCATTTTCAATATAAAAACGTAACAGATTATGAGACTTAGATTAATTAATTGATTTAAAGTAAATTAAAAGTCATTCCCCTAAGTAAAATGGCAAAATTTTACAACATTATCCCCAATTAGACCCTAAAAATGTTTCATCGTGGAAATTTAAGGTCATTACTTTATTAGACGAAAAACATGTAAAGACATAACCGTATCAAAAGTTGATTTGGTTAGGTTATCAGAAAATGAAATAAATGAACGTAACAAAAAAGACGACACAGCGATATCCACAATTTTATTATGTGTAACTTGAGAATATTCCTTATAATAATATTTTATTTTTTGGTCATTGAACATAATAATTCAAAATCAAAATAGTACAAAATAAACAAACATCAAATCAGCCAAAAAACCAGAAGGCAAGGTTGAACTGGGCAACAAATTATTGTCCTCTGTTCTACCACCTAAACCTATGAATATATAATTCAACGAAAATTATGCCCTAGAGTAACTTAAATTAAATTAAATTCAATTCAATTCTTGTGTAAATATAAGAACACACGCATACACACTATACAGGGTGTCCCAGAGATCACTTTTAGGGTTGTATTTCCGTTATTTTTTAATTTTTAATTTTTTTTTTTTTCGTAAATGAAATTAAATTCTCTGTAAGTAAATACAATTTTCTATTATAACATAATCAAAAAAATAATAATAATCACATTAGCATCATGTCGCACTTGTCCAAATTGGTATAATTCATATTTATTATGATAACTTTACGCATTGTTTTTATAGGCTCCTAGATAAAAATGACAAAAATCAGTTATTTCCATGGCAAACCTACCTTCAACTATTAATCGTATTTTTCTAACAAAAATTTTTATGGAAGACCCATATTTTTTTTATATGGTTGTAAAGAGAATAAAAGGTACTATCCGAAATATTAAAAATTATATTATGCTATTTGAAGAGAAAAAGTTGAATATCGCTACCATTATATGAGTCCAGAATTTGAAAATTGTATTTACTTATCTTATAGAGAATTTCATCTCATTTACAAAATTTAAAAATATATTAAAAAAATAAAAATAACGGAAATACAAGCCTGGGGAGTGATCTCTGGGACACCCTGTATATAAAAATTTTTTTATTTTATTGCAAATTTAGATATAATTATGTTTAATTCATTAATATTACTTACTACGACTGTAACAAAATTGTTCGTAAATTTATTTAAAATTTTTTAAGTCATACGCCTTGAGATTAGAAGGTAGGCCATTATACATGATATAAATTTGGTATGTAAAAGATCTTATAAACAAAGTCAAAGAGTGAAGTGGTGGAGAAATGAGACTCCTAAATCTAGTAGATATATTATGAACATCAGTACTAAATGATATTTTGTTATATAAATAAGCAGGAGTTTTAGTGAGTAAATCGTCGAATACAGGACGGACAGGCGTACTTTAAACTTTCCTTAAAACGGGCCTATGTGGTGAGTAGTGTCCTTCACTGTTGTTGTTATCCATCCGTGCTTACCAACTCTTAAAAACATTGTCGTAGTCACCCCAACGCTGTTGACCTTGAAGTTTACTAGTTGTGGAGCGTAGTCGTTTCTCAGAAACAGCCTGATTAGTTGGGTCTCGTCACGTGTAATCGTTTCATTGAATTGTTTTAGTGCTTCCTCCTCTATGTCATGTGCTGTCTTTGTCTGGATGGGATCACTGACACCGAGAGACTCCAACTTCCACAGCTGATAGATGTCATGTTGAACTGCTTTACTTAATCACGTAAAGTAAACCATTGACAGGCTTTCCCTAATCCTTCCGCCAACAGTCTAACCTAGTATGGATCCACTTCTACTAGTCCACCACGTAACTTGATAATATTTCCGGTAAGCAATTGTCCCCAGTAGTCACTTCCAACCAAAATGTCAACGCGAGTTCAGCAAGCTCTTTAGTGAGAATCCCAAGTTGAATTTTTGGAATGTCTGCACAAATATAACTGTTCTCCAAAACTTTCAGCTTTGTGGACCGTCCGCTTGGGCTCAACAGAAAAATAGAATACATTCTGTGACATCGTGGACTCATGTGTGTTCCTTCAAAAAGCACGCTTCTGCAAAGAATGCACTTAAAGGGGGTCCAACATTTCTTTTCCTGGTGCTTCCCTCTTAAGCAGGTGAAGCATACTTCTTTCTGTTCAATTATCTTCTTTCGTTCCTCCAATTTCATTGCCTGCGCAGTGATACAGTGATCGGAGAGGTGTTTTTGTCGCAATAAACACATCCATTCTTTTTGGATATACGAGCAGTAGAAAGCAGTCCGGCGGCGGTAGACACATCCTCTTCTAAAACAATTCTGACCTAGTTCTTTCTCTTTTGTTTGATTTGGACTTCCTGATTTGTCTGAAAACCAGCTTGTGCTAAAGATATTTGCTGCTCACATCTGATCTCAGATTGTATAAAGTCCATTAGTAAGTCCAATCTGTTATTCTGGGCTCAAAGCTGACTTGAGACACACGCTGAAACATTAGGAAGCTTTTCATCACTCTTGGCGTAGTCACTTCTTTGCCAGTCTCGAAGCGTTGTTTCTGACAAACTAGACTCACCAGTGGGAATAACCAAGTAGTAAGGTCCGCTTGATTCAACTTCAGTTCGGAAAGTGATCGCAAATGTGACTCTAATTTGACGTGTAACTGTGCAAGTGGTAGTTTCTTCTTGTTTATGGCATTGGAAATTACAAGAGATAGCAGCTCCCTTACGTAAATTTGTAGTAGCAAGTCATGTCGTCCGTAACGCTTTACAAGAGCTGCAATTGTTTATTGGTAAAGTCCTGCGGTTTGATTGTAACTGTCAATCAGCTGTTGAGCTTTAGAATCAGGTTCCATGTATTGAACTAAATAAAACATCTTGTCAGCGGTATCTAATTCCTCGTCGTCATGTATCTTCTTGAATTGCGCTCACCAGGAAAGCCATTGTTTCAAGTCTCCTCCAAACTTCTTTATTTCAATGGTAGGTAACTTGATTTCCGGCGGTGAGTTTCAACGGATACTGAGAAAATGTTGTCGTCTTCTTGTGGGACCGCTAACAATTTCACAACTTTATTTTTATGCAAATATATATCTTCTAAAGTTCGCGAACCGTCTCACACTCTTTGTCCACGTCATCATCAGATGATTTGTTTTTAGATCATGTAATCCATAATTTTGCTATTTATTTCTTCTTACTTAGTCTGGGATTTATCCAGCAGAAGGGGGCCTCAACATCTTCCTTATTGATAAATATGGCTTGTAACGCATCTTCCAGCTCCTTAATAGATTTCTTTAAATTGTTACGAACTGGTCGGCATGTACGTTCAATGTTTCTATAATTAAACATGTGAAGTAATCTCAACGTAAATTAGATGCACTACATTGATTCACTAATTATTGCAGCACAAACGTATATTTCGATGGGACCTCCAAATGTTGAGATAGGGGATTGAAAACTACCCGTTTTAGCCGATGTCGTTATACTTTGTAACGGTTGTTGTTTACAAATAACAAGAGAAAACGACGGCTCTAGAGGAAACAACCTAAAAAAAAGAAAACAGCCAAAAAGGAAATCCGCCTCGATGTAGCGCACTAAATTCGTGGAGAATCCAGTATTTATAGTAGTTAGGGCAGCAGCGTCTGCTTTCGTCGGTGAGTGGGGGGTCTTTAAAGAACTGTAAAGAAATAGACTGCTGTTTAACAAGGCGCCACCTGCTGGGTAATAGAAATAAATAAAACCAACCAATAGGAGATCAACAGGTTTTACTTAAGGTCTAATACGCTAAATCGAACACAAACCAGGACAGACAACATAATAACAAATCTTAAGGTACTAGGAGAATGTGACAGAAATAGAGAGACTGTCGCATATAGTTACTTGCGTTAGCAACAACAATAAATAAGGCTCTCAATTAATGTGTCGAATTTCAGGTAAGCTTTTTAGTTAGACTCAAATTAAAGTTAGCGTCCCAATTGAGGATTGGTTACTAAAGCTCAGTACACACGTCACTTACACACGGCGACTTAAAACTAATTTAAACTCGGATTAAAAAGGTAAGTACCTCCCGCTAACCCAAAAGGCCTTTTGTTTTAGCTTCAACCGCTCTAAGTAAAGCGCCCGAGCTCGTATTGAGCTGGTTAAAAAAAACCAAACGTCGGTTGTGGAGCATACCCTAAATAAAAATTTACTTAAATACTAGAGATCAAACCGTTCTATGTCATCTATGTACGTGAGCTTCATACGCATTATTATTGAATAGGTTACTTAAACATTAAAACTTAGCTGTATTCTGTAGTATGCAGTTCCGAGAATGAAAGTTCCGGCTAGCGACGGTATTCGACAGCTCCAGAAGGTAGGTAACCCCAGGATTTTCCGTAGGGGAGGTATGTAGCGAAGAACGGAAGGCGAATATGTTCCCTCAAAGTAGAAATTATGCAGCATAAACGACCCCTGCAGACCGTAGTGTCCACCGGTTGTTTGTAGCTTAACTGAATGCGAAACCGTGGTCGTCGTTAATTTTATAGAGAAAGGTTTTTAATTAGCCATTCCAGCACCCCCAGGAGTTATCCAGTTGTAATACACAATGAGAACATAAGGTCAACGCAACGTGCTAAAAGCATACGCCGTAATTAGAACTAACACAACCACGAAAGAAAAGAAAGCAAAGTATACTCACGGTGAATTCGACCGGATTTAAACTTAAACACCAATTCGATTTGGAAATCTTGAATCACACATTAGTAATCTATGTGTAAAGGCACGCCATAAACACCCGTGTAGAAAGAAAGAAAATGTCCGCTGTTCGTCTCGGAAACTTTTGTCGAATTTTATTTCCGCCAATAGAAAATTAGCAACATGAGCGCCAAATTCGACTTTCGTCGTAACATGTTACTCACGACACACGTTTTAAGAAGATTCTCGACATACGTCCTACCTTTGAAAATAAAACCGTAACAACTTTTAATTATTTTAATAAATAACTAACGGTTTAAATTTTATTATTGACAAATAACAACTTTTTTTTATCAAAACCCTGGCAAGTCAAAAAAATAGAGTAACAAAACTAAATAACATGCTACTCATACAACAGTTCTGCAACAATAGTTGTCTGAAATGAAAAAGTGCGTCATCTCAATGAAATTTGCATTTTCAACTAGTTTATCTACAAAACTAAATTAGATTCCAGTTCCAGATGAAATACTGATCTAATCTTGAAATTACACGCTAGGGATAACTACACATTTTCGACTTTCTTTCTTTAAAACACCATGGAAAACCTGCAGCTTTACCGTTAGTAAATTTTTTGTGAAAAACGTTTTCTTAAAGACAGTAAATTAACTTAATATTACAGAAAATTTAACAAATGATACGGTAGTTAGGGTAACTGATTTATAGTATAAAGAGAATTGTTGAAACAGCTATTCAGATGTATTAAAATATTACCAATGTTAATACCTAGAACAATACAGGAGTATTAGATAATTAATGTTATTAATGTTTCTTAGTTTAGTAGAACTCAACTTTAAAATGGATCAAATTGAATAATTAATAAGAGACGAGATAGACAATAACTGTTTAAACTTTTTAACTATCGGCGTAGATACGTAAAAGGTTTCTTATTCGACCTTCCGTTATCAAAAAACGAGCCGGTACATCTGGGGCACTTCCCTTGTAAGTTGTTAAAAAATCGATACTTTTTCCAGGCTTAAGAATAAAAAAAACTATAGCAATTTTGCTTTAAAAAGTTTCCGTTTATTGTAAATTTCAATAGGGTCAATTAACATTCAACCTAACTGCCTAATTTTCAATACTACCCGTTGAATATAAATTACCTAATTACTGATGCAAGTAAATCCGTGTTTGCTAAGGTACATTACCTATTGCTTCGAGCGAAATTTTAATTATGAATATTCCTACTCGATGTATTAATTAACTTTAAAATTTATTCAAAAATATAAATTTAATAAAAATTAATATTTTATGTATTTATTACATATTATTGATTAACGTATTAATTTAGAAACCAATGAAAAAGCAATTTTTGTTATTAATATATTTCAAAAATACAATGAAAAAATACACAAGTTCGTATACGAAAAGTAAGCAGTTTTACGTTTCGTAATGATCAAAATAAATTGTCGCTGTACGTTCCGTTTCTTAATGTTGGATATAGTTATTAAAATTAGCGTTTCCTTGTTTTGTACTAACACTTGTACGTTTCAATGCCACCGGTTCATCGCCGGACTGTCTTTTCGTTGCCGTTGTTTCAAACCCAACTACCAATACTGTTCATAGTCACTTATTCATTATGATAATGAATATCATTTTTCATTGACTTGCTGAAATATTGGTTGTCTTACCTTCAATTCAACATTTCTATTTTATATTTGTTTATAAATGTAATTAATTCTAATTAAGTCATGCACTTTTTACATTTAAAATTATTTTTCCGTAGTGACGATGTACACTCATGAAATTTAAAACTTGGACACCACAATTTCTGTAAACAAAAGTTTGTACATTGTGAAGCGGGCTTTTGGGGTGATCATTTACAATTCTAACAGCAGGTAGTCTCAGCCGGGATTATCTTATAGAAGGACTGTAGAATGAATCATTACAATTGCGCAATTGGATACGAGAAAATAACTTGGAGCTGTTACCGTGGCCAGCAAAAAGCCCAGATTTTAACATTATCGAAAATGTTTGGGCTCGAATACTTGCTGTTATCCGAAGACAACAAGGGCCAAATTTTATACCAGTAAACCGTAATGCACTAATTGCAGCCATTGATACCGCATGGGAAACGATTAATATTAATTATATTGATACCTTGATAGCGTCAATGAGCAGACGCCTCCAAGAATGTATCAATAATAATGGAGGTCACACCCATTATTGATTTCTTATATTTATTTATATAGTAATACCTTTATTTAAAAAAAAGTTTTCATTTAATTTTAAACTATAACTTGGTATCTTAATTATAATTATGTAATAAATTCTTGTCAAAAACTAAATATATACGTTGACAATAAGAATTGCCTTAGTTTTTATTTTCACTTTTTATATTAACTACAGAAAAAAATGAAACGTCATAAAATATACATTTTGTAAGGACTAAATATTATGAATAGAGAGTTTAATGATTTTTTTAATAACTTACAATAATTAGTAGGTTAGATTTATTTAAAAATAAGTAATAATCAGTCAACCCAAATAACCATGTTTAGTTTTTGATTTAATTTAAAAGTTATTGCTTGTAGACGTTTTTTAAATCAAAATTATTTCTAATTTTATTTTGTAAACATTTCCTAAACAAAATTTTGATTCGATAATTAATCGAGCTATGGTGTTTAATTAGCGATACCTTCAAATATATTCTTTAAAGAAAAAAATTAAGTAAGCAACGTAAATTACCTATTTTCTAAAACGTGCTTAGTGTAATGATTCATTCTACAGTCCTTCTATAAGATAACCCCTGCTGAGACTACCTGCTGTTAGAATTGTAAATGATACCCTTAAGCCCGCTTCACAATGTGCAAACTTTTGTTTACAGAAATTGTGGTGTCCAAGTTTTAAATTTCATGAGTGTACGGTGACCAGCAATACATCGGATGTATAAAATTATATTTGTACATCGGATTTTTTGGTTTTGGTTGGTAGGTGACAGTTATTGCAATTTTCTTCTTTAAAAAAACTACATGTTTTTTCATGTGATTTGGAGAAACGGTGTTGATTGCTAGGTGTGATCAGGGGTGAACGGTGTTAGTTGGTAGGTTACAATTATTACAATTTCGTTCTTAAAAAAAATCACATGTTTTAACTGAAACTGAGAACAACGTAAGATAGGCGATGCAACTTCTTTGACTTAAAGCTGCCATAACTCGATAACAAAGCACGGTCGGACCTATAACATGGCGAAAATAAGAAATAGTAACGTATCTTCGAAATCTTCAGAGCAGATAGTATTGAAACGTGCGTTGCGAGTAATATGTTACGACGAAAGTCGTATTTGGCGCGCATTTTGCTAATTTTCTATTGGTGGAAAATAAAATTCGGCTAAGATTCCTAGACAAACAGCGGACATCTTCTTTTCTTCCGCACGGGTGGTTTAGCGTGCATCTTGAAATTGAAATTTACACAAAATTTATTAATGTGTGATTCAAGGTTCCCAATATAAATTATTGGTTAAGTTTAAATCCGGCTAAATTTATCGTTAGTACACATTGCTTTTCTTTTTTTCTGTTTGTATTAATTGTAATTGACACGTGAAATCTTTTTAGCACGTTTCGTGACCTTATGTTCTCGCTGTGTGTTATACCTGAATAACTCCTGAGGGTGCTGGAGTGGCTGATTAAGAACCTTCCCTATCAATTAAAGACCACGCCACGGTTTCGCATTAGTTAAGCTGCAGACAACCGGTGAATACTACGTCTAACAGGGGTTGGTTATGCTTCATAACTTCATCGAGGGAGCCTATCTCCTTCCGTTCTTCTTCGCACACCTCCCCTAAGATGAATCCTGGGGTTACCTAACTTCCCGAACTGTCAATATCGTCGCTAGCAGGAAACTTTCATTCTCGGAACTACATCCTACAGATTACAGCTAATTTTTGTTCTTTAAACAACTTATTCAGTGATAATGCGATGAAGCTCAAGTACATATGACATGGGACGGCTTGATCTCGAGTGTTTAAGTAAATTTTTATTCGGTGTATCTACTCTCTACAACCAAACGTTTTTTTAACCAGCTCAATACGGGCTCGGGCGCTTTATTTAGAGCGGTTGACGCAAAAACAAAAGGCCTTTTGGGTTTGCGGGAGGTACTTACCCCTTTAAGCTTAGCTTAAATTAGTTTAAATCGCCGTGTGTAAGTGATATGTGCACACAGAGCCTTCTTAGTATCCAATCCTCAATTAGAACGTTAACATTAATTTTGGTGTAACTAAAGCTTACCTGAAATCCGGCACATTAATTGCGAGCCTTATTTATTATTAGCGAAGCTACTGCTAACGCACGTAAATTTATGCGACAGTCTCTATTTCTGTCACATTCTCCTAGTAGTTTATTGTTTTATTAAATTGTCTGTCTTTCTCTTTTGTTTGTGTTGATCTAGCGTATTAGGCTTTAAGTAAAACCCGTTAATCTCTTGTTGGTAGGTTTTATTTCTTCCTTTTACCCAGCAGGTGGCGCCTTGTTAGACAGCAGTTTATTTCTTAGAATTCTTTAGGGATCTCCGCGACTCTCCGACGAAGCCGGACGCTGCTGCTCTAACTATTATAAATATTTTATCCTCCACGAACTTAGTGCGCTACATCGATCCGTATTTCCTTTGGTTGTTTCCTTTTTTTTAGGTTGTTCCTCTAGAGCCGTTGTTATTTGTAAACCACAACCGTTACAGTTGTTACAGCATTTATTTGTATTACGGCACAACAGGTTTCTGTTTTTGTTTTTTTTTTTGAGATCTGATAGGTGGCGGCTCCGTCGCTATATTTTCTTTTACGAAGCCATATTGGTATCCGGGGGAGCCAGACGTTTCATTTATTTGTCCGCATCCGTAGCGGTCGGGTGTCTGTTTTCACTCTCCGTCATCTGAACTTGCCGGTATTTTAATCTGACATTTTCCTCTGCATCAACATTAATCGGTTATGTATTTTAGATTACAACGTTTTGTTGAACCCATTGACGATGAGACGATTGACGTATATTGTGGAATATTTTCCATTTTTTACTCTCGACTACCGTAAGTTTATTTTTCAACCCACCTGTAGCAGCATGATCACCGATATTTCTTTTTTTCTCGTTTTAGACGTATTTTGAGGTTTACTTTGGTGTTTAAAATTACCATACTCAACCTCAAAGGAAAATTTAAAAAACTGTAGGAGTTATAGCCTCTTATCTGACCGTTAACGCCTTTGTTGCGTTGTCGGGGTTCAATATTATCTGTTACTGTCGGTGTTATCTGGTTTAACTCGATAGTGTTTGTCTTAAGTTTATATACAATGGCGCCTATTATCCTTCTATAGATGATTAAAAAAAATTGTATTCAATTAAGTACGAACGTGTAATTTAATTTATCTCCAACCTACGACGTTCTCCGACTAGTTGTTCTAATTGTGTATTTATACGAAGGTGTCGTTCTGTTTTCCATCGGTTTTCTAATTAAAATAACTTGCTTTAACTATTAACCTATTATCATATTTTTTGTTAGTACAAAGTTGAAAGTTGTGAAACCTCACAGTTAACATCATCAAACCGGTTTATTTTTGTTAATAAAATTTTTGAAAATGGTAATGTTACCAGAATTTTGTCCTTCATTGCCAACACTTTAGTAATATTTAATTTAACTAGTGATGATAATAACCGTCACATTTTGTTAATATTTTGAATAACCATTTTAACATTTTGTATATTTTTTAATATAGAGTGAGTCAGTACCTAATTGTAGTACAACTAGATGTAAACCAGGAATACAGCAAGCACTGTATCTGTAATTTGTAAAATTAATAAAATGCTCTAACTGCATTTTCTGGGTATTTATTTGAAAATTTATAAACTATTTCTATTTGACGTATTTTTATGATACTTTGCAGGAAGTGTAGGTATTGAACGCATGACTAATTAGGTATACAGGGTGGTCCGAATTGATTGTAGGAAACTTAAAGGGTGGAAAGTACATCAAAAATAAAGGCCGAAGTGTCATATAAACTATGGTCGAAAAGTGCCCCCTAGCGGAGCTAGCGACCCCTGAAGGTGCTCCCCAAAAACCAGTTTTTTATTTTTAATTCCTAAACGAAAAAAGTTATTAAAATAAAATTTGGTAGGCATGTTTAGCATTTCGAAATGGTTATTTAGAATTTTTTTCAATTTTTGCAAAAAATCTGGAGAGATACGGGGGCCGTTCCAAAAGTTTGAGAAGTTAAATTTTGTTAACCTGTATCTTTAGAATATTCTGATGCAGCTCATATCATAGTCTATACTTTTTTCTTAGAAAAGCTTCTCTTGACGTTTCTTTGTATTTTGCGTAGTTTTTGAGATATCGTCACTTTTATAAACTAATACATGATGAAAAAATATTGCGTTAGAAACCAAATTTTATTTTTAACTTTAAAATTACAAAGATTGAAATGAAAAAAAGACTGAATTAAATTAATTTTAAATTGAATTATCACAACGCTTGTTCAAAGTGCATGCCATTGGCATCAATGCATTTTTCACATCTCCCCGCTAGAGGGCACTTTTAGTCCATAGTTTATATGACACTTCGGCCTTTATTTTTGATGTACTTTACACCGTTTATGTTTCCTACAATCAATTCGGACCACCCTATATTAAATCAAAATTTCTGGTTGTCAGAGGCGTACGACAAAATGAAATCCACTGGTGGAATTGTCATTTTAGCAGAATTTTTTGATTTTGTTCGAAGATTTGCATTGTTTTACAATATTTACAACAAATAAAATATGCATAAATTGCATTCTAGATAACGAACAATGTAAGTAAATCATCAAATTGGTCGTAGAAAGCTTCTAACGTTGAGTGTTTTTCGGTAGTTTTTGAAACACATGTTCGGGATAACAGCGTTTCGGTGCCTGCTTTACGTGCGCTCTTGTTGCATAAGTAAGGAGTGCAAAAATTATATATTTTTAAAAGCAGCACAAGACACACACGTTCACGATACAGTGTCGAGTATCCAGCAAGATACATTTACGACGTAGCATACATATGCAGTAAGGATTTTCCAAATGCCGTTTAATGACGTCATAATCTAAAAGATATAATAATCAAACATCCTCATTAAAATTAGCATACAAAACTAGTAAATTATTCTTAATTTTGGTAAAACAATTATTCACAAAACCGTTGTATTAAAAAATGGAAAAGAGAACAAAAATTCTACTTTTAACAGATAGCGGGAATGGAACACTCTGTATACATTTGTTCCATAGAGAAAAAACAAGAATTGGAATTGAAAAAATAATTATTTTTATCGACTCCTACACAGTATTATTAAAGTATAAAACACAATTTAAGGTTTGATAAAAGATAAATAAATTTCAAAAACGTATAATTTCATACTTAACATAAAGTATTCATAATTATTTACGTAGTACTTTAGTATTTGAACTTTTTAAATCCATCTCTTCATATATTTTAATTATTTAGTGATCCATATCATATTAAATTAATTTTTTTCCTTTAATAATATGTATATTCAACTCATTTATTGATTAATCATTCATCTTTCTCACTTTTATTTATTATTATCTAGGAGTTGTAATTATTTAACTGCTATTAATAAATTACAGTTGATATTATCTAAATGTTAAATCGTGTAACTATAAGTTCATAGACTATGAACTTCTCTTGAGTTCTAGTCATATGTGGTTTACTTGTATCTTGAGATCGCAACCAACATTCCTGCATGAGAAAAAGTTGTTAACAAAGCGGGAAGAAATAAACGCAGAATATATGAACCTAATAACTTCCTTTACAGTGGTAGGACGTAAATTAAAATTGATGTGGTTAAACTAGTAATTGTGTATCAAGCTAGCATTGTATTTTACGCAACGATATTAGAAATCAAACTTCACGCATTTTAATTAATATGTGAAGTTATATATATAATTTACGAACGAAAGTAGGAAAAACTTTTACCGATCGTTCAAAAATTGTGACATTTCTGACAGAATTTTGAGCGGAAAAGGTCTAGATTGTGCGGCTAGGCGCCTCGGCTACGCTTATATCACTCACACTCGCAAAATATCATTTTCTGGACTAGTGATCCAAATAACTAATGTGTACCTCGTAGGAAAAGAAAATGTTACGCTTTTCCTACTAGGTACACAATATACCTACTATTTTTAAACAAAACAACAAAAAAGTGGTTTTTAGTACTCAAAAGAAGTCGAAAACAATGTGTTTCCTGGCTGTTCTCATTATTGGCCGCTTTAGGGTAGCGCTATCTATTATCGATACATATCGATATCGACTTAACCGCCAATGTCATATATTTCTTTCATCGTCCTCGTTTAATTTTTGTTTTAACAGTACATATATCTGACATTTTAGTTGGTAATAATATATAGTTATTATTAATATTAAAAGTAAATGAACAATTATTACAGTATTGGCTGATAGTCATGGACGTGTTCTCAGCGATATACTACGCAGATTAAATAACAATAATAAATATAATGTATCGGTATTTTTCAAACCAAACACAAATTATGAACAAGTTGTTGGTGACATTATAAATTTAACAAAATCATTTGATAGAGATGATTATGTAATTATTATTGAGGATCGAATAACTCGGCTTATGCAAGTCTCAAAAACACAATATTACATATCTGCAATATATGCTTCCAAACAAATGTTGTTTTTACGACTATTCCTTATAGATACGATGATTATACAAGAAACTCTGCAATTTTCAATGCCAATAAAATAATCTGTGAAGTAGTGTCAAATGTTAACAAATACAGTAATAACGTAATTGTACTAGACGTTAACAAATTTCTTACATTAAGTGATTACACGAAGTACGAATTTTTCTTAAATATCAAAGGGAAACAAAAATTGTGTCAAAATGTAGTTATTTCATTGGCGCGTTTTAAATCCCGAAATAATTTAGTGAATGTGCAAGAGTTTGACAGTTACATATCAGAAGAGAAAATTGGGATAGATAAACAACCACCTAAGGATGTAGTGGAAAACAACACTGAATATTTGGTGAATAACATCGTTTCTAAAAGTATTGAAGGAAATACTTTTTAGGAAATGCGTAAAAACAAAAGACATTGACTTTGATAGAGAAACAAAACTCTTAACCCATCAATTACTAATGACTGCACTAATTTCTATAAATTAATGCATTTCAATGCACAATCTATTAATAATAAAAAAAATATTCTTGAATTTAACATTAGCACCTTAGAACTTGACATCTTTTGTATAAGTGAACATTGGGTTTCTAACAGTATTTCCTTCAATCCTCGAAATGCATTAGCATTAAGTGGTCTTGATATTGTAACATGTTTCTGTAGAAGTAATAATTTACATCGTGGTGTAGCAATATATATTCATGAAAAACTGAAAAAAATCGCTAAAGTAATTCCATATGTTGCAAATTATACTATTGAATTACATTTTGAATGTATTATTAAGCAGACTAAGTCAAAATTATAGATGTATATATTTGTGTGGTGATCTGAATATAGATCAAACACAAGAAAGTTTTAACAAAACAGGTTATTCGATATTCTTGCCTCTTTTAATTTGGTTTCTGTTTCCCAAAATTATACAAGAATAGTAACTACCGCTTTTGGTACATCAAAGTCATCTATTGACTATCTTATAAGCAATCAACCTAAATCAGTTATATCTTTTGAAAATTTAAATTTAGGAGTATCTGACCATTTTGCGCAGCTTATTAAATTTAAATGCTTTTCGAAAAATCAGACAGAGGAATCTCTATCAAGTATTCCATTATTACGACGTAGAATTGTGCCCAATGCTTTAGATACATTTAAAATTGTTCTTAAAAATTACGTGCCTCTTGTATTTCATAATGAAAATGAAGTGAACTACATGTTTGAACATTTCTGGGCATATTTTTTATTTCATTTCAACAATTGCTTTCCTATGCAAAAACAAAAAAGCAGTCTAATAAGGCGAATAAAAAATTCGGTTTAGTCAAGAGTTGCAAATAGATTTTAACAAATTAAAGAACTTGCACTGGTTAAAAATTTCATATGCAATACTAACTTACAAGAATCATACAATAACTTAAAACGCAACGTTAATCTCAAGATAAAAAAAGAAAAAATTACATCTATCCAGAAGAGAATTATTTCCTCTTCTAATAAACTAAAACAGTTATGGTCCATTGTAAACGAAAATAGGATTCCTACAAATACGCAGAATTGTATTTCGTTTAACTCTACTCATGGCTCTATTAATAACGCCAAAGAAATAGCAAATCTATTTGGTAAACATTTTTCCGAATCAATCGTCAAAAAGTTGAATGTTTTCTACCAAAAGCAAAGCTGAATATAGTGACTGCACAACGTCAACGATAGTTCAAAAACTATGTCTTTTATCCCGCTCTCTAAAAATGAAATTTCTAAAATAGTTACGTCGTTTCAAAATAAAAATCTACCGGCATTGATGAAGTGCCAATTTCTGTCTTAAAACATTGCTCGATAGAAATTGCGGACATATTAGCTAATATTTTAAACCATTCTGTTTCTGCAGGAATTTTTCCGAACATCTTAAAATCTGCAGTTATTGTCCCGATACACAAAAAGGATCTGTAGATGATATTTGTAATTACCGACCAATTGCGTTACTTTCTAGTTTTTCAAAGATTTTTGAAAAAACATTTTGTATTCAATTATTAAATTTTCTAAACAGTAATGAAATTATTAGTAAAAACCAGTACGGCTACAAGAAAGGAATATCAACAGAAACTGCCACAACATCTTTTATTCAAAAAATTAACGACCTTTTAGAAAAGCATAATTTTGTAGTTTCATTATCCTTTGACCTTACTAGTGCATTTGATACTATTAACATTAAGTTTGTTGCGCAAAAACTCCATCATTTAGGTATTAGAGGTTGTATTAACGACTGGTTAATCTCATTCTTATCTGACAGAAACTTTAAGGTAAAATATAAAAATACATTCTCTGATAGATTTAAGGTATATATGGGTACCCCCAGGGCAGTACTTTGGGCCCAATTATGTTTTCACTTTATGTAAATGATTTGTCCGATCATATTACAGAAGGTAGCGTGTTCATGTACGCCGACGATACTACTGTAGTTATAACAGCAGATAGTGAAACTGAATTAAACTATAAAGTTAACACACTTCTGGCCAAGTTCTACTCGTGGTGTGTAAAAATTCATTAATTATTAACTTTTCAAAAACTCAATGTATTCATTTCCGTACAAAATTTAGGAACCAAATTTCAACAAAATTCAGTTTGCAAGAAAATAAAATAAATATGACAAATATTGTCAATTTTTGGGTACTGCAATTGACTACAGCTTGCAATGGGATGCACAAGTAACTGCCGTCTGTAAAAGATTAATAGTCACCATTACCTCATCTGCAACCTAACAAATTCACTACATATAGATTATTTGTTAAATGTGCATTATGGTATCGTTTACCCTACATTAGCGTATAATATAATAGTATGGGGACAAGCAGTCGATTTTTATAAATCAAAAAAGAATATTAAGGCGTATTTTCAATTTACAACAACAACAATCGTGCAGAGAGTACTTCATCAACTACAAAATTTTGACATTCTCATCTATATACATATATAAGTTATTAACATACATTCTTACAAATTTAAATACTTTAACGACATCTCATAACATTCATAGTTATAGTACAAGAAAAGAACAAATTATATTAACGAAGCACAAGTATTCATTTTACAAAAAGTCGCCAATTTACGCTGGCTCTAAGTTGTATAACTCCATACCGAGTGATCTAAAAAAACTCATCATTTGAAATTTAAAAATAATTTAAAAAATATTCTACAGAAACATGCGTTTTATAGTATACATGAATTTATGTCTTTTTGCGAACGTGTCAAGTGACTTTGTTTTTTTACACCTTTTAATTGTTAATATTTGACTAACACATATACATATTTATACACATATGTAAAAATGTGAATAAAAAAAAATTATTATTATTATTATTATTATTACAATTATTTAATGTTACGTTCGATTCAGAAGATGAATTGATTGACATTTCTTCTGTTATTGATGATTCAAAACTCTATGTGGATGTAGCCGTTGTACTCAAAACCTTGCCAGTTACATCAGTTTTCGGTGAGTCAGCAACCTAAACTCTTCTGGGCTATGTCAATTTTATTGCTAATTGCGTCATCTACAGGGTGAATGAAACCACTCGTATCAATCATTTTTTCAAAAATGGTTATTTGTAGAGAGTTGTGTCAATAAACAAAGGCGACTTTCACGAAGATATGAATAATATGTAAGATATTTGAAGAACGGTTTTTTAGCTTTACAAAAAATTACCCGATGTAGCTGCTATACTCTATAGAGTCTATAGTAACGCAACCCGTAAAGTAGACGATGCTGTTGCAGCATCTTCATCGAAATAAGGTGATATGTAAGAGTAATTATTACAAAATAAAAATTATAATTTTAATGTCAACGTGGTATGCCTTGAGCTACTTGAACTTATTTGCTAAAAAATATCAATATACTTCATAAGCACCTAGTACATGAAATGAAATTTCTATCTTGTCATTACAGTTTAAATCCGATTGAAATGATTTGGGCAAAATTAAAAACGAAGTAGCAACTGAAAATACAACTTTCAAGCTAGTTGACGTAAAGAAATATAATGCAGGCTCCTAAAACGTTGCAGTTAATCTATATTTACAGTTGTAATCTGAATAACTGTGTGCAACATGTTCTTTCATCTTCCTAGAAAGAATGTAAAAATTAAATGATGTAATAGAAATATAAGTTGATCTATTAATTATATCTATTGGTACAGATAACGTTTTTAACTCTGAAAGTGATTGATTTTGTTTGTTTACAATTTTTCATGTTATAAAAGCAGACACAAAGTAGTTTTATGTTTATACGGTTATTAATATATTTATGTGCTTATTTAATTTCACTATTTTGAATTATTTTGTTCAATACAAACGAAACCTAACTATAAGGAATATTGTACGTTTTTATTTCCAAATAATTTTATTGAAAATAAAATTTGTAGAAATCTGTACTTTACACTGTTAATTGTTTCTGTCAATAATATTTCGTTCAACATAGATATATTTGCCCAAAACCAAGTAAAATAAAATTTCATCAACTTTGGTATCAAATTTAGATACACTTCAATTCTGCTTGAACCTTGCGGAGAAATATTACAAACAGTTATTCCATGGCAATACATTTAAATTGAAACTTGAATGTAATAGCCTAGTCAAATTAGCATTCAACCTCGACTACGACTAGATATTAATTAATTGTGGTTTTCTCCTTAATTTTATTAAACAATTACGTTTAGATTTTTTATTTCAAGGATCTTCTTTGTGGAGATAGTTGAAAAAACAGTAAATTTTCAGTTAAGGTTTCGGCTACTACATTGCGTAGCCTTTAGTTTGATGTCTTGTAAAGGCTACGCATTATAGTTTTTTTTTGATATCTCCACAAAGGAAATCCTACAAATAGGAAATCTAAACGTCATTGACTAGATATTAATATTATTATAGTATACATTGTGTCAAATTATTTTTATGTGGTGTCCAAGAGGAGGAAAATCAGTTTTTGTGGAAATATCTCACATACTACAGGATTTTCGAAAAGACTATCGATTAGCTAATTTGTAGCTTAAACAATTTAGAAATAGATGGGTGGGTCGGTTTTTCTCTAAATTTTAACATTATATGGTAATTGAGCGTAATATGTTAAAATAGCACACTTTATTAAAAAATCTTTACACCTTCGGTAAGGTGTTCAAAGTGATTTTACTTCCAATGTAATGTAATGTTCCTTATCTCAGTACTGATTTTACATAAAATATATTGTAAATCAAAAGTTCATTAAACTTGATATCAGCTAATCTAACAACGGACTTCAAGATCGTTAAAAAAAATTCAAATCTATGCATTCGATTACCCAAAAGCATTTTTTGCACTCCTTACCTATGAAACAATCAAGAGCGCACGTAAAGCAGGCACCGAAACGCTGTTATCCCGAACATGTAATTCAAAAACTACCAACAAACACTCCACATTAGAAGCTTTCCACGAACAATTGGTTGATTTACTTACATTGTTCGTTATCTAGAATGCAATTTACGCACATTTTATTTGTTGTAAATGTTGTAAAACGATGCAAATCTTTAAATAAAAAGTATGACAATTAAATAGGTTAACTAGATGTTAGATGACAAATGTATACATTATGCGCATATGCGTACAGCCACAGTTTACTAATTAAATTTTGTGATTTACATATCACAATAATAGAGATTTTTGAAAATGCAATTATAGAAAAAAATCGTGCAAAAATACCATTGTGCGTAAACAGTATTCGGGAATTCATGCCAAACTGCACTCATTCCCGAAAGAATCTGTTTCCGCACATGTTACGTAAATAACTATGTCAACACTTATATAGGTAATATGTCGAAAAAGTTGCAGTTTACAAAGTAGCCCCCTTTAAACGTAAGAACTTGTGTTTATATTAATTTTAAGCTATTGAAGGGCCAGTTGCACCAAACTCGGTTAAACTTAACCGTAGGTTAAAAACAATCGTTACTACGTTTAATCCTTGGATACTATTGTTTTTAACCTACGGTTAAATTTAATTGAGTTTGGTGCAACTGGCCTCAGTCTACAAATTTTAATTTTTTTGTAACGATCATTTAACTGGTAACAAATGAAAAGAACTTTCGATTTAATATATATTTTGTATAAAATCAGTACTGAGATGAGTCAAATACTCTCGATTACCAGATGATGTTAAAATTTAGGGAAAAGTTTAAACTACAAATTAGCTAATCGCTATTCTTTTTGAGAACCCAGAAGTTTACAAGATATTTACAAATTTTCCTCCGCTTTGACACTACATAGAAAATTTAGCAGGGGTTGGATCGTTGGGAACTTTTGACACAATTTATATAATGGTAATTGTGACGTTTATTTGTAAGAAAAAAGAAATATCTCTTTGTTTATTTGGTTCAGCTGCCACCTCGTGTTTTTTATAGTAAACAAGGTTCTTAGAATTTAGAAAATATTCTTTTAATTTGGTGGAATTATATATAATTTTTTATGTTTCGTTGTGATAGATACGCAGTAATTTTTTGACAGAAGAAGAAAAATAATAAATTTGTTGAACGTGAGTGGTTTTCTTTCTGAAGAAAATTGTAATTCGTTTATTTAAACTACTTCATGTAACAGTGCGTTATCTACTCAATAAGACTAATAGTGTGGTCCACTATGTCAATGTTTCTTCTTAGTCAATATTTGATTATAATGAAACTTCTTGAAGTATGATTCGTTACGAGTTATGAAAGCTTCTCAAACATTTCTCCGAAGTCGTGCAGGTAAAGTTAGAAATTAGTCGACTCGGCTCTAACGTTTTTCATGCAGTTTTTACAAGGTGAACTTTTACCGCACGTGTTTGCTTACTATCTACACCCAGTAGAACACTTAAGGATATCTGATCATTGCTTCGTTCGGGATCCAACTGACATTTGGGTTCGAGGTTGTACTGACGAAAATATTTGACGGACTTTTCTTTCGCTACTGGCGAGCTTCGGTCCATATGTGCAAGTGTATAGGGTAATGTACGAAAATATTGATTACTACAAAGAATTAAATAATTATCTGTCAATTTGAATTACGTTTAATGTGCATGTTTGTGGAAACTGTACCTAATTGATGTTGTTCTGTAGATTTAAGTAGTGTTTAAGTTCTGTCGCATTATGTTTGAACAACTAAAGAATATCTTTTAAATAATTAATGGCTTGTATTGACCTTTAATATTCTTTGGATGTACAACTATATACTTATTGGAGCTTTTCATAAAGCTTGATAACAATTTAATGTAAATAAGTTTCACATTCAGTATTCAATTATGCAGTTAAACCGAATACTTGCTGGGACTTATAGACAATAACATATGTATAGTACTAACCCCGACAGATATACAAATGTTCGTATAACCTCAGATAGAAACGGGTTTTCAAACGTGTTCCATTTTCTATAAATTAGAGTGTTTATATTTGTTTTTTCTCTTTGTTGAAATAGAAATAAACTTAATCCATTCCTCCCTCTTTTCGGTTATTATACGTGATATATATGTCTTTTGAAACAAATGACATAAGAAGGTAGGTTTCGAAACATCCACATTTCTTAACCATTTTTCCACGCCTATGTGAACCTGTGGACTGGCGCCCAATACGTTTAACTCATCAACTCGATCTTGACAAAAAAAAATTCTCAAACCCGCGACACGAGCGAATTGCCGAGGTAAGGTTCCACTTCACAAAAGAAAAAAAAAGAACTAGTGAAAAGACCGTACCTACACTAATTAAATTTGGTACGGGTATATTTGGCCCGTAACATAATATTATACACTTATGGGTATATTTTTGAACATACACAGGAAAAAATACTTATCGAGGGTGTGGCGCGCATTCAAATTTGGTGACGCCCCACAGTGGGATATTTTGTGAATCTAGGGAACTTAATTTAGTTGTCATTTTTATCGGTATTTATTTAAGTGATAATTAGTTTAAAGGTTTTAAACAGACGATTCCTTGTCGAATATATGATTTATTTACACTATATACATGAAATCTGCAGAGTCGTTACATTACAGCTGGACTCGCCGCTCAAGTCCTAATCCTCTGACGAAACAACTAGGAACGGCTCTTTTAACAAGTTCAAAATATCTGGCATTATTACAGAATGCTTTGTCTGAGCACGGGAGCGCATATTGGCTATTACTGGGTCTGAGGTTATTAGCAATCGATGAAGTAGGTCAGTATTGGTATGTACTCTTGAATCTTTTCGAGTGAAAAGTTCTCGATACTTCCTACAATCTTTGTTCCTCGCTTCTAATGCTTCCTCTGAGAGCTGGCCTATTGGTAAAAGTACTTGCTTATATTATGTCTTGGCCGTGAAACAGAAATTTGTGTACGCTTACAGGCATTGAGTACCAATGATAATTTTGCAAATACAGCTCTAAGGTTGTACGACAGTACACTCCAAACTTGACTGTATCTACCGGAAAACCACAATTCAGGCATTCTAAAATTACACAAAATCGATAAATTAGATCTCTGTTAACACCCGTTATTTGTGAAAATTTATCAGCATTTCTGAAAAGTTTGCGTGCAATGTTGCCATCATTTGTGTTCCCTGCCTGCTGTTTCGGAACATCCACCAAAAGCCCGAGTTCACTTCGAAATTTTTCTTGCACAATTTTCTTTTTTTCTGCCATTTTGTCTTGATTTTCTTTACCCCGAACCTGCCAGGTCTTAATGTCTAATCTGTATGAAATGTGAAGTACGCATTCAAGAAATCGAATCCGTGCATGAAGTGGCAAAAGGCCAAAGCTTAGAAAATTTTGATCCACTTCCTTTTGAGCGAGAGCTTGGATATCATTCATATCACTAGGCTTAGCTCCACACAAGTAACATCTTTGAGTGGATGCACATGAGGCGACAGCATTGCAGACTTTTCCGTCTATTATACTAAAAATCATTTTAGCCTTTACAATATACTCCTCATCTTCGAGAAATACTCTTGTGGGAGTAAGGTTTTCAATCTCTTCTTCGACTTCTCTTACTGTACTTGTGATAACATCAACATTCTCTTTAGCAAACATAAATTTGATTGGACGACAATAACGAGTCGAAGAAGGGGCAGGGTTCTGCCATACCACTACTACCTTGTCATTGTTTCTGGCGTAAATTTGAATAGGCACCATCGATACACTGAACAAATTTTCGTCACTTGACTGCCCATCAGACAAGTTTTGGTGATACCTGTTTTGCCCAGAACCATCACAGCCCCACTTACATATAATGTCTAAGTTACGCTCATCACAATTTTTTAGGACATCTTCTTGGACGATACATAACCGCTTGACTGTGTGATCAATCAGGTCTTGCAATGGAATTTGAGCGCATGTCTCGGTGACACTTACATTGTTCGGATAACACGTGGCTTTAGCCTGTTTGACTTGATCATACGATGGATATATTTTACAATTTGCTGCTTGTGCTTGACTACGTATTATATTGTACTGATTTTTGACAATTTGGCATCTACTAGTAAACTTAAAGCCTGATCAGGAGTTAACTTGGCTGTTTTTTCAACGAAGCCTTTCGAGCCTTCTTCACATTAGTACCCCGAGTTGGAGAAGCAAAACATAACTCCTTAACAATAGATGCCGGGTCGCGTTTTCCGGCCTTGCGAAGAACGACCTCCGTAGCTTTCGACAGTTCTTCGGGACTGGTCGATTCGATCAAAGGTTTCACTTTGCGGGTTTGCACTTTTGGATTGCAATCTTCGAAAGCTTTCGTAGGTCTACCGGGTGTAACATTATTTTCCTTGCTTATTAAAAGACCGGGTACAATCAATACAATTGAGAAATCAACTTGACCGTCCAGCCAAGAAGCACAGCTCTGTAAAAACCGAGGTCGGTATCGCTTTGCTTTATCCCATTTTTCTCGAAGTTCGAACGATATTTTACTAACTTTGCCCGCAACGTCAACATTACGTCTTCAGATAACTTTTGTCATCCACTCCTTGCGTTACAAAAGCTGTTATAGCATCTAATCGTTCAGCAAGCGGATGTTGTATCTAAACACCAAATATGGCGTGCCTTGAGAACACGGGTGCCATTCTGCAAAAATACATTCTAGCGTCAAATGGGGCAAAAAGGGCAAAATTTCTTTTGGGTTCCTAAAAATATAATGTATAAGCTTTAAATTCAAACCAAATTCAACGCTGAATACGGTTGAATAACTAGTTAAAATCTTTGATAAAATGAAACAACAAAACATTCTCAACACGTAATAAACAACGCACTCTTTAAAATACAAGGATTTCACTAAAAGCTATTCAAATAACAAGTTAATATGCTCATTACCTTGAGAAAGCCTCGAAGATACCAAAAAGAGTCCGCAGTTTGATGTTTAACCTCCCCGCTTGAAGAAAATCAAATGCGCACTTGCGGGTTGTGCGACAGTGCAGCGCGTCTGTCTGACACGACCTCAGCGCGTAACATACATTCAACACCCGACTGACTGGCGTTGCGCGAGATAAACAAAGAATGGGTCGCTGTTTCTAACAAACGAGGTATTTGACGATCAGAAGTACGTGTTTTTGTTGACTTCCCGCGGATTTCAAAAATTGAATTTAGTTCCCGTAAATTGTTAATATATCCCAGTGTGCGCCCTTTTAATTTGACAAAAAGTGTGCGAATGATAAAAACTGCTCTAATTATTCAGCCATAAATATGGTGTTTTCATCACAAGAAATTAAATCGGAAGAAAATCAAAAAGAACTGCTTAAATCTCATGATGAATCTGCTACTTTTGCAGCTTCTTAAAAACGGCATAATTATTTTTTCTAAAAACAGTCGACATCATCGAAGCATGTGTCCTATGAAACCGTGTGAGGAGCTTGTTTCAGACAAGTTCAGACCATTGTAGTCATTTATTGTCACATTGCAAACCAATAGCAACAAAATCTAAAAGATATTTTGAGGAAGTTTATCGGAGATAAATACCAAAATTTCTCTCTGGTGGCATCAATCAATAAAACAATGTATCTAGGAAATTCCAGGTGGTCACGACAAGAAATGAAATCTACAAGAAACCATTATTTTCAAACGAGAAGTATATGTAGGTGTCGAATATTAAAGACATTATCACATCAGTTTCAAAATCCGAAATATTTAGTAATATTTGTTTCCCAATAAAAACCGGATAAAATCTGTACAGATTTGATGCAAACGGGTAACTATATGAATTCAACAGAAAAATTACTGGAAATATACCGGGTGTCTATGGCAAGATGCAACATAGGAATTTCACTATAGAGAAAAATTGAATTGACCCACTAAGGCTATGAAATTTTCGTATTTACGTATACGTTACAATTAATTGTTATTGCGTGTTGCTTATTGTAATATCCCTAATTTAATTTTGGAAAAGCAGGTTCGACTGTGGTGTAAATAGGAGTCGAGTTCATAAAATTTTAAAATGCATAAACCGATGCTGACAAAAAGGTAAGAATTTTGTGAAACATTAATGGAGATACGCAATAATGATACGAATTTTGTTAAGAATATTTGCTTCACCGATTAATGTTCGGTAAATCTCAATGTAGTTTGCGGTATCAGCATGATGAGTGTCCAGCACATAATGCGAATCAAATAAAACAACTTTTAAATGAAGCACTTCCTAGAACCTGGATTGGAAGAGGTGAGGAAGTTACTTGGCCACCAAAATCACCAGGCTTGTCTCCAAACAACTTCTTTTTGTGGCCTTACATATCTTCGAAGGTTTATACCGACAGAACCTACGACACAATTGAGTTTTTAAAAGATAAAATTGTGGAAGTTGGCTTCAATATACCAGCAAATATGATTGCAAATGTGCAACGAAACTTCTATTTGGGGCAGTAAATGGACAGCATTTTAACCAGTTGTTATAAGCCAAGCACTTCGAATGTTATACCTATTAGCTTTCACTTCTGTATATCCACAAACAAATCGGTCCTTTTCAGGACTACTGACACATTTATAAAAAATAATTTTTAATACGATGTAATTAAAACTTAAAATGACAATCACTTTTAATAAAAAACCGTATTTAAAAAATTACAACATTTCTTACAATTGTTCTTGGATGGTTTTAAAATACTAATTTTGTTACCTTGTTTGTTGACTCCTGGATTCTAGTAAAACTTAAAATAAAAATTCAAAAGAGAAATAGTAAATTAAATAATTTAAAGCACAAACCTTTACGCTCTCATTATTAATAATAATAATAATAAATGTATTTATTTTTACACAAAACTAAGAATTTAATACAAATAATTACAATATTATTCATTGCATAAAAATAAGAGAGAGTTCAGACAAAGCTGCTCTTCCACTCTCCCCATGAAATTAGAATATCAAAATACAAAAATAGTATCAAAGTTGAATGTAAAACCTGGACACCGAAAAATTTAAAATAATAATAAAATTATAAAATTATAGAACCAATTAGTTTTGTTATTCTTGGGTTTTCAGAGTGAATAAACGAGAAAAAAGTTGTTTCTGAAATTGATTGACCGATAACTGTTTATTAGACGGAGGGACACCGTTGTACAGATTTGCTACATTATAAGAGAAACAGCGTTTAAATAATGATATACTAAGTTGTGGTATGGTTATCAAGCCCCTATGTCGTAAGTTTAAATTGTGAACATCTGTTCGAAACATGATTTTATTATATAAATATGGACGTTGTTTCTCAGTTATTATTTTGTGATACAGAGTTACCGATTGTAAATATAGTCTATCTTTTATAGAAATCCAATGAGCATCGACCAATTTGTGCGAAATGTGTTGAGATTTTGATAGTCCATAAATTAATCTTAAACAATTGTTCTGAACACGTTGGATACGCTGCGATGTCTCAACATCTAAGCACGGTCTATATACAGGAGCACAATAGGAGAATTGTGACAGCACTAGTGTATCACACAGCATTATTTAAATTTTTTCACTAAGATAGAACCGATGCGGATAAATTAATTTTATACTAGCGTATGCTTCTTGAATACATTTAGTAATATTGTGTTTGAACCTTAGAGATTTATCGAAGAACACCCTAAATTTTTGCAGTGTCAACAAAAGGTATAACTGTATTATCAATTTTGATATTTAGAATTTTAGTAACTGCGGTAGTCTTGCCCAGTACTAGTGCACATGATTTCAACGGATTTAATTTTAAAGAATGTCTACGAGATATTTGAAACAAACTGTCCAAATCTGCATTAATTAACTACTTCATTAATACAATCGGGATTATCTGCGTAATATATTTGAGTATCGTCAGCATACATATGGCTACTACAATATCTTAAATGCTTACAGAAGTCACTAACATAACGCGAAAGTAGAACCGGTCCCAAAATTGATCCCTGAGGTACACCTTTTGTGAGTTCGAGAGACTCAGATTCCTTTTGATCAATTTTTACTCTTTGAACTCGATTACTTAAATAACTACGAAACATATTAGTTACTTCACCCCCTAATCCTAAATAATGCAGTTTAGCGAGAAGCATTTCGTGACAGAGTGTATCGAAGGCTTTACTATAATCCAAAAGTACCAATATAATCATCTTACCCAGAATCGATTCCCGTATAATGTCATCTGTGCGCGGTTGCGCAGCTAAATGAAGGTCTAAATCCTGACTGAAATTCCGGCAATATTTTATTTTTGTCTAAAAATAAACGTAACTGTAAATTTATAACTTTTTCCAATAACTTTGATAAGACGGGCAAGATACTGACTGGTCTAAAATCTTTATATTCAAGTGGTTGTGCGATTTTGGGTAACGGTGTTACTAGAGCAATCTTCCACTGGTCTGGAAATTGCGAATCGAGTATGCAACTGTTGATAATGTGAACCAAGTGTGGCAATATGTAAGGGCAACATAGTTTAACCATTTTAAGATTTAATCCGTCAGCTCCCGTTGCATTACTTTTCAGTGAATGAATTATTTTCCACACGCCCTCAACATCTATTAATTTTAAGTGTAATTGATTCACTACTGCGTTATTAGATTTATAAAAATTTAATGTATTAAGATTTATATTATTATCAGGAGCACTATTAACAAAATAATTATTGATCGTATTTAAGTCTTCAAGAACTGAGCTGTCGCAATTTCTCCGCACGCTGCCTAAATTTAAGCGTTTCATCTCATTCCATATTACTTTGGTTTTGCTATTTGATAGTTTAAACTGAAAATAAGCTTTTTTCTCTTGTTTAATAGCGAAATTTACATAGTTTCTAAGAGACTTGTAGTACTCAAATTTTCCCGAGAAGAATTATTTTTATACTTAATACTTGCTTTATTACGCAATTTTATAAGCAATCTTATATTGTCTGTTAACCACGGAGCAGGTTTCTTTATAAATTTTATAGTGCACCACGGTGCATGTTTATCAAATAAAGTAACGAGATTTTGAGTGAAACTTTTTCATTAATTCCAGGCAAGTAATATATTTTACGTAAGGGAAGCATTTACAAATCTTGGTAGAAATTGTCAAAATTAAAATGTTTAAAGTTTCGTAAAGTACAAGCAATATTCGAATGTTTATTATTTGACAGTGAAGCATCGCAGTACACTAACTCATGATCTGAGAAATTACAGTTTAAGACACCTGCCTGTTTTCAGATAATACAATTATAACATCTAGGAGATAGTTTTTCGATAAACCAAGTCTAGTCGGCTCACTAATGATTTGAATTAAGCTAAGAGATTGCAAAGTGTTATTAAAATATTCCGTTATGTAACTATTCGGCTGAAGAAAGTCAATATTAACATCACCTAAGCATATAATATTATTTGAAATTAACGAACATTGCGCAGTTGTATTTTCCAGACCATCAACAAAAAGTTTGTACATAAAAGTAGGAGGTCGATAAACCACACCACAAACAAAACTATCATTATTTCAATTACTTACGGATATCCATAACTGTTCTATGCTTTCATCGGTTGTAAGTATTGACATTCTAATGCAGTTTTTGACATACAACGCCACTCCTCCTCCTCTTACATTTTGGTCCTTCCTTAAACATCGATAATCAGTTATCATTACAGCATCCGTATCAATCTGCTCTGTAAGCCAAGTCTCTGAGACCGCAAGAATATCAAAATTTAAATTATGTACTAGCTGTCGTAGATCATTTAGTTTAGTTCTAAGGGTTCCAGGTTCCATAGCCGCCATCTATAATTTAAATATAATGAAATTACAATTATAAACAGAAGATAATAAAGTAATGGTGTTATGAATCAAAGGTTTTACAATAGTTGCGTTAAATTTGCAGATAAGGAATGTTTATCATCGCTCAGCATTATCTATCACGTACCTTCATATACAAAATGCCCGATAAGAAATTTAGAATTTACAAATAACAGTATTAAATAGCAATTTATGATAAATGAATAGAATTATAAAATAATATGTTTCTAATATACAATTAAAAACAACAAATGATTTCTTATGCCTAATCAAAAACTGCCATAAATGTTGTAACATTAAACTAAACAAAAAATAATTAAATAAAATACAAAGCATATCCAACTCAAACACAATAATGTCAAACTCAAATCTAAAGATTTCTTTAATATGTACCGCTTTCTTCTTGCCGCTTTCGATAATCATAATCTCCCCATCACGTGTCCAAACATTGCTTGCACCAAATTTATGTACAGTGCCTTTACTAATTTCAATCTTGTAGCAGTTAAATCTTATCCAATGGTTATGCCAGACCCTTTTAACAGCTTCTTATTCCTAAAAACGTTATCTCTCACTCGATAACTTAGAAATTTTACTATTATAGCTCCATGTTTTACCGGGATTTGAGCACCGACCCGATGACTTCTATCTATATCTTCCCTAGACACGTGCACATCTAGTTTATCGCTACATAGTTTCTGGATTATCTGATCTGTATTTTCTTTTTTTGTTTCAGGGATTCCATAAATCCTCATACAGTTTCTACGTGTATATTGTTCTAATGCATCACACTTTTTTATTAATTGGCTGTTATTGCTATCACATTTTTTTATTGAAATCTCCATTTTACCTATTTTATCGTCAATTTCTCGAAACTTTTTTTCAAAATTCTTTTCGATTGCAGTCGTTAAAGATATCACCAATGTGTTTATGAACTCAGGCGATGCACAAATAGCACGGAAACCTTCCAATTCGGGCTGTTGTTCATCATTCATCCATTTTCTTTTGCTGCGATCGCGTTTGAATTAAGTTTTGCGCCATTTGCTGCTCAAATTTACAAGCACTGCACAATTTTGGGGTGTTAATAGTTTATACACTACTGTAGTATTAGATTTTACACAATTTATAAATATTTCTTATTTTAGCACATTCATAAACTTATAAATTTCAGAGCGACAACACACGTCTCACTTTGCCCCATTCGCCATATTCAACCATTCATAACATTAAAAACCTTAATCGGGCATTTTCTAAAAATCTTCATTAATCCCATGAGTTTCAAATTGTTTACGATCAAGAAGCTAAAAATGTATAACACATCTAATTCTGGGTTTTACTTTACTTCGCTGATTCCGAATAAAGTCTTTAGAACACCAACGCCAGTGGCGGCTCGTGGTCAATCATACTGGGAGGTCAAAAATTAATTTAAAAAATAGGCATACTTAAAAAAATATAAATAACTCAAATGCACCGCAAAATTTTATACAATCTACAATTTTGTTCAAAATATAGCGATTTTTCGAAACATTCTCATTAAAATCTCTAAGGGATTTTCTGTAAGCATTGTCTAGCTGTGTACGAATATCAACATTTCCTACGGTTGCAAAATTTACCGAACATTTCATGTGTTCTGCAGACGAAGCAGGTTTTTTTATTTCTTCTTTTAAATGTTTTAAATCTCTGACACCGGATTTGGACTATAGCGAGTCTGACGAGTCTTTAGAAAATAATAAACAAACAAAACAGTAAAATACATTTGATACTTCACAACCACATATCCAGTTAGCTAAATCGTACATTACCTTGCGAAAGTTTCGATGAACATCTTTATTTTTGTCTTTGCTAGTCTGTCGTAAAACTTAGTTCTGGCAAAGGACGACCATTTGCCTTGAACTCAACTAATTTTGTAAAATTAAGTTTGTTAGCACTTTTTAGTTGTTTAATTTTCTGCACTACCGACATTTTCTATTATAGCGCATGCACACGCGAATCAAAAATAGTATTTTTACAAAACAACACAACAACAGTAAAACATATCAATATAAATTCTTAAATTGATTTAAAACACGCGAAAATCGAATCAAAAATCGAGCGTAGTTGTACACCCTATACGAAGTCGACGTAAACTGCGGGATCCGGCCCATGACCCAAAGTTGATTATTGTTTCGGACGTTCGCGTTTATTCGGGCGCTGCACGTTTTTCGAGTTTTTCCGGGTAGATCTAATTCAATGAGGACCATTCGCACCGCCAGCCCAAGGTTGAAGAGGATGAATTACGAACGACGGCCGATAAATTTTAAGTTATTATACTTGCGACTTTTGCGAGTAAATTACCTATTTTAATAAAACCCGTAATAATTAAATTTTTTTTATATATTGTCATTAACATTTTTGGGAGGTCATTGACCAATTGACCATATGGACAAGCCGCCACTGCTGAACTTACCTGTGGTAGAGACAAACTACTTGATCCATACTAATCGAAATATCTGTCTTATCTATAATAACAACTGTATTGACTTAAAATAAACGTTTAGCTTTAGAATACCTGCATATTTTTGCAAGATGCAAGTATTATGTCTAATAGTTTATACATAGGTCTACAATACAAGAAAAGAAACGACTCATTTAACCTCAAATTTAGTATGAATAGGTTTTATGCAAAAGTATTTCATTATGCTTGCTTCAATAGCTATATTAAAATATAAAAGCAACTGAACATTGATTAGAATTCTCGTAAAATCACAAAATACTAAATAAATAATACTTATTTACAAACTTAAAGAATAATATTTACCAGGTGAGTATTCCTCCAAAATTATAAGTTTTGTATAAAGTTTGCTCTTCTCGAGCCCTTCTAGGTGGAGGTGAATGAAACAACAAACTCAATATGTTGTCAACGCCGACGTTTCGCTCCCTATGCGTAGGGCTTTATCAAGGCTAAAAAAAATTTTTTTTATTTAATATAAGACATGAGTGTTATACATTTTCTAATTTTAATTTCTAATTTGTATTAGTTTTAAGGGCTCGAGAAGAGCAAACTTTATACAATAATATTTACATTTGAAGTAAGATTAGACATTCTACACTTGCTCTCTCTTTCTAACTTCAACAAAATCCATAAAGAAAAGGGTATACAACAACCCAAAATTTTCAAAGCAATAGTAGATCCAATCAAATTTTTTCTATAGTAAAAATCCTATGTTGCGTCTTGCCAGAGACACACGGTATAGGGGAGAGTGGTTCATAATAAGACAAGTTCCACAATGAGAATTCCCAATTATAAATTATTTTTAAGCAATGTCGCAACATTTATTTCAGTAATCAAGTTGCATGTGGTACGCTGCTGTAAAACTGGTGAGTTTCTAGCTTTAAAAGGGAGAAAATTGAAGCTAAGTATTGAAAAGTATTAAAAAATGAAACTAACTTTCGGTAATTTTGATATCAAATATAATATTAGAGGGTAGTAAGGTTATGTTATGCCGGCGTGTGTTTCAATTTGCGCCGGTGCCGCTGTATGTTTTTTTTTTTTAATTTATTTCCAAGTACTTTTTTCCACAATGAGACGAACGGTAACGGTCCACAATAAAACTGTCTCATTGTGGAACAATGCTATAATTTGAAGGTAAGTTTTAATGTTATCATTTTTTCTCTAGCAAAATATGGTTCGTGGACGAATAAGAAAAAGCGATAAAGGAAGTTTTACAGAGGAGTAAATGAGAAATGCTGTGTCAGCCGTGATATCAGGTAATCTTAAACCTAAGGGCAGCAGCCCAAAACTTTGGGGTGAAATTTGAAACTTTGGTCTGATACGTCAAAAAACAAAAAGAAACGGAACCATATGTGAATTGTAGAATCGCCCCTAATTATTCATGTCGCCAAATTTTTACAAATGAGCAACAATTACATTTTAAAATGTAGCAAATTGTGTTACGGGTAAGCATTGGCTTATGAAATGGCACAAGTTAATCCCCGAATCATGGAAACTAAATAAACAGTGACTTGATGGATTTTTTAAACGTCATCCAGATATTTTGGTACGGTGTCTAGAGAACTGTAGCTTGTCGAGGATGACCGCCTTCAATCTTTCTAACGTCAAAATATTTTTTGACAATTTACGTGATATTTTAAGAAGATATCCCGACAAATTCTTCAATTGAACACACATATTTAATATGGATAAAACGGGAACAACAACTGTACAAAAATCTACTAAATTCTTGCCACCAAAGGTATTAAACAAGTTTCTAAATCTACGCAGGGTGGGTACTTGTCACAACATGTTGCACGATTTCAGCTTCAGGCAACCACATCCCTCCGATTATGGTATTTTGCAGACAAAAGGTGAACGTCAAAATGACACAAGCCCCCGGAACTCTTGGATTGGTTTTTTCCTCCTTATTGATATTTGATAATCACGAGAGCCATATGTCTATCGAAGCGATTAACATCGCAAAGGAAAATGGCGTTATTATCCTCACATTGCCTCCTCATTGCTCTAATAAATTACAAATATTAAATCTGGCTTTAAAAAGTGTGGCATTTTCTCTTTGACGACAATTTTTACGGATGATGATTTGTTTGTAACTGACCAACAGACTACCAGTAAGCAGAGCACCTGGTGTCCCTATTTTAATTAAAGAAAACATCGAGAGTTAACACAAAACAACACCAAAAGAAGAATCAAGTGATATCTTAAAATTAATGTTATTAGTGACATTTTAGTGATGCCACCGCTTCTTCAAAAAGGTTCTCAAGTTATATCACCTGAAATCTTTAAATGGTTTTTCAAGGCTGGTGAAAGAAAAAATATAAAGACCAGGAAAAGTGGACGAAGCTTTATTCCAACGGATACCCCACAAAAAATTAACTTAGAGGAGATTCAAAAGTCCAGAAATACAAAGAAGATTAAAACTGTCTGCAAAAAAGTATTTAAAAAGGAAAAAAGCAAATCGAATTCTAGCAATTTTTTACATTGGGAAAATGGTAACTGTTGAAAAGGAAGAGTGTGAGATAACTTTTTTAAGAAAAAGCAATAAGATGCGAGACAAATTTTATTTTCCTGAAATCGAAGATGTTTCTATGATAAAAAAGTCAGATGTGGCACACCTGCAACCTAAACCACGACTGTCAGGAACAAAAAAGGCAACAGAAGTTTTTACAATTTGACGTAAATTTTGGTCAACTTGACATTCGTTAGAGGCGTTAGAAAACCTAATGTACTTATGTTTACCAAATATTTTTGTTTTTTAGTTCTACTTAACTATTGATGTTATGTCAAACATTTATAATTCAACAAAACATGTTCAATAAACTTGAAAAAAAAATGTCTTATTGTTGAAATTCGTCGTCTCAATGTGGAACATGCTTTGGTCCACAATGAAACTATGCATAGCTTAAAAAATCAATAAAAATATAACAGCTATTATTTATTTAAAATTATATGCTAAACTAGTTGTGCCACATAGCTAACTATCATATTAGCATATAGGTCACGATTATATAAAATAAAATTGTAAATTGAGTCACGTTGTGGACCACACTCCCCTACCTTTTTGGTTGAAGTATGTGGAGATTGAAAATTACATCATCATGATTCAACTTAATTATCCACACAGAAAAAAAAACAGATTCTTTAAAGGATCAATTAAGATATTTGTGGTTTTTAATACAAAACAGAACACTGAAGCAAGATTAAGATGACTCGGAACGTTTGCATTCTACTCCAAGTGAGTACTTGATTCACAAGCTGGTCCAACATTAAACTTTTTAATAAAATAATTAATGAATTTTAATATAATTATAGTTGTTCAATCACTCAATACTTATATGAAATAAAGTAAACTAAAATTGAATATTATAGTTAAATTTAATTTAATTATATTCCAGCTAGCTCATAATACCATCCTTTTCTTTTAAAAAAAGAAAAATTATAGCATGATATAAATTTTTATTTTTATCTTCTATTAAAATTCCCTCACATAAATTTTATAAAACAATTTAAAATTAATTCGAGTGCGATAAATCAAATGTCAAAATTATTTTTGTCTTGTATCTTTGAGTTAATTTAAAAAAAAAAATACAACAACATTAAACAAATTACACAAAATAATAACTTATTACAAAATTTATTAAAAATTAAAAATTAACACTACCTTGGTCTGAAAGTAAGTATTTCCTTTTATATAGGTCTAGATGGTATGCAGCTTTCCAAAAAGGACCAGCCGTCATCTGCTTCCAGTCAAATACTGGTGGTCAGTTTAACTTTTAAAACTTGAACTTTATTGTTATTTTTACTTGTTTTTGAAATCGTTTAAATTAAACTTAATTTAAGAATGTGGCTATTAATTCTTCTTACTCGTTTTAAAATGTAATTGCTTAATTTTTCTTCATTATATTTTCTTTTCCATTATTAATTATGTTTTGATTTCTATTCCACTATTTAACTTTTTATATTCTGAATTAGAACAGACCTTTGTCGTAATTTTTTTTGTTTCTTAAAATATATATTAATACTAAACCTTTCTATTTCTATTTTTAAAAATAAATTTTCATCTCCATCTTGCATGCCATCTAACGACAAAATTTTAAGTACTTCTGTAACTAATGTATTTTTATTTTCAGATTATGATTTCTTAACCACGGAAAGCAGATCCTTTCAACATCCTTCACAAAGTATGTTCACTGCAACCAACGTTACACCGCGACAAACTTTATACCAAGTGAAAGGATTTTTCAACATCAGCAAAAATCAACTTGCTAAATTTTTTAATACTGAATTTTTGTTGAATAAAGCTTCATTTCCAAAGTCATCTTACTAGAAAAAGTATGTACCTATTTAACAAATTCAATCATTCTTTCTTGAATAATTCCGCAAGCTAAATGTACCTTCACTAGGGATTCAAACCTATACATTCATTGATTGATAATTTAAGAAAAATAACTGTAAACATTAAAAAATTAAATTTTCTAATGCAATACCCAAAGTCTGCACTGAATTTAAGGTAAACATCTTATTTTATTAATAGTTTGTAGGTATGCAAGTTTCTCGGAGAGTATTTTGTATGTTATTTATCAAATGTTAGCAAGATAGTCATTGTTTAAAATAAAAGTATTTTAAAGACATAAATCATTCATATTAAAAGCATCTGACAAACGTTTAAGACTCAAACTTTAAAATTGATATTTTTATGTTGGGATTGTTATTGACAATTTTCGATATTCTTACGAAACGAATTTCAAATTTTAAAATATATGTAGGTTCTGGCAACCGAAGAATAAGTAAACAAACAATAACAAAAAGTAGTAGCGTCACGAAATCGGAGAACAACAATGTGTAATGGTGTATCGTTTTTAATTAGAATTAATTGAAAATTTTAGTTATTTATTTTATTTGGTTGACATTTTATGTTTTCGTGATGTTTTTTTTATACTCAAACGAATTTCTTTTTTAAATTCGTTCGTTTGTTTGTAATTTCAAACATAGAAGCAGCTCTTGAAACTCAAACAACATTAGGATTTATTGTTCACCACCATTTACGTTATATAAAAATTTTTTTTCACGTTTTGTCATTTGATTAGATTTTGGGCATAGGTAATCGATCGAGCCAGTTCATTTTAGAAAATAACTTGAATTACTTCTTAAATACAGTAGACTCTCGATTATCCGTGGTAATGAATGTTAACAGACGCACGGAAAATGGAAAGCACGGATAATCGGAAATGTTTTGAAAGTGATATGGGGTAAAGCAAAATAGAAAACGGAAACATAAAAACATTTTCTACACAAAGCTGGCTGTTTAATATGCACATTCAAGCAACAAAAAGTATACATATATGTAAGTATGTACGTACATAGGTAAATATGTAATGTAAAGTAAGGTTTAACGTTGAAGCACTATAGTATAATTATCAAGGGATGTCTGCTTTTGACACCCTTGAACTCTTCGTTTAATGTCTCTCATTAAATTTCGCAGCACTAATCTTTCGGTTGGTTTGGTATCTTTTTGTTGCTGTAAGTACTCAAGCAATTGTTCGGTACAAGTGAGTGCTTGGCCATGGCTAATAGAAGGGTTGGAAATCAATTCATCGCTTGAAGATTTGGATGCTTCATCATCGGAAGATGCGTCAGAAGATTCTGAATTATCGTTTTGTACTTTCTTGACAATGTCTTCTTGAGACAATATCTCGTAACTCGGCAACGCGTCATCAGCATGTATCCATTCTTCTATATTTTTGGCGTCAACATTTTTACAACTGTTAAGTGCTCGTAGTCGTACTGACAAAGCTGCAAGTGGGATATTATACTCTTCATCAGAATCATCATTGTCGTCAAATTGACTTGAATTGACTAACAGTTTTCCCCACGACCTTTGCAGAGTTTCTTGCTTGGTACGATTCCATGCTGCCGCTAAGTCTATCAAGCAATGTCAATTCCTTCCAAAATTCTTTTAAACCCAAATCAGCCTTTACAATTTTTTCCAGCAAGGCACCGCGGTAAACTCTCTTCATTGATGAAATTACTCCTTGGTCCATGGGTTGTATTAGTGCTGTCACATTTGAGGCAAATAGCGCACAAAAATTTGTCCATCACTCGATTTTAATGTCTCCGCACTAGGGTGCGACGGTGCATTATCTAACAGTAAAACAGCTTTTGTAAGTCCTTGAGATTGAAGGTGGATTCTTACTGATGGTACAAATTTCTTATGAAACCATTCCTTAAATATGGTTCTATCCATCCAAGCTCCTTTTGATTAAAATAGTCAACAGGTAAATTTGACAACTCAATTTGTTTAAACGACCTTGGTTTCTTTGCTTTGCCGATAACTGCTAATTTGAGCTTGTGTGATCCTGCAGCGTTTGCACAGCACAATACTGTCAGTCGTTCCTTTGAAGATTTATGTCCTGGAGCACTACGTTCTTGCTCAGACGCAAGTGTTTTAGAAGGCAGCATCTTCCAGTAAACACCAGTTTCATCAGCATTATAAATTTGATGAAGGGATAATTGTTCATGTTTAATAAAGGTGTTAAAATCTGTGATAAAGCTCTCAGATGCTACTGTATCACTACTCAATTTTTCTCCTTGCACTGAAAGCTGGCGAATGCCATGGCGCTGTTTGAATCTTGTTAGCCAACCAGATGACGCATTAAATTCTCCTTCTATACCCAACGCCTCAAAGAAAAATTTTGCTTGGTTTGCACAAATCACTCCAGAAATTGGAATACCAGCTGCCCGTTGTTGGTTAAACCATTCAATCATAGCTCGATCTAACTGCTCATACGTTGCGGATTTTAGAGTTTTTCGTTTTTCATACCACTTGTGTCTGCATCTTTGGCAAATTTTATTAATTTATGCTTACTACTTTTGATATCACGAACGGTTTGTTCCCCGATTCTGTATTCGCATGCTAATGCTTTAGCACTACACCCGTTTTCAAGTTTTTCAATAATTTCTAACTTTTGTTCAATTGTTAATACAACACGTTTACGTTTGGTAGACATTTTAAGATTTTTAAGTACACAAACACACGCACATACGATACGCTCTCAACAGTGAACTCCTACTGAAAAGCAGTAAAACACTCCGTCACGTGTCGCGCGCATAAATGGCGTAGGGAAAGCCCTCCGCGTCCTTGAAGCACGGTTAATCCGCAAACCGGTTAAACCGCACCCGGATAAACGAGAGTCTACTGTAATTTCAAATGTATTCTTTCAGTGCCGGCTCTGGGGTCAATGACGCCCCGAAGCAAAAAACTTTTGAGTACCCCTATAGTATAGCCCAGGCAAATTAGACAAAAAAAGCCTTATCTGGGAAAATGATTAGAAATTAACGGCACTTTTTGAGGGTTGATGGGGGGATTAAGAAAAGCTTATTTTTAAGTTGTATTTTTTAAACTCATGGAACTTAAGGGGGCGGGGAATGAAAAAATTAGTTTTTAGCCATAACTCGGCCGACCGCATTTTTACCGTATATGATCCAAAAATTGCTCATTTTGTAGCTCTTGAAAAGCCCTACAATTTACCTCCCCAGCATCCTAGCCTACAAACAGTATATATAAATTTATCAAGTTTTAGCATGTGAATGGTGAAAAAAGTTATTAGTTGTAGTTTCTCGCGTTTATCTCTTTTCGCTTAATATATAGGAATATACCGTTGCTGAGAAAGTTGCAGAGCTTTAAAAACGAACAAAATGAGTGCTCACTTGTTCAAACTGGTTAAAACTTGAGTCCACAGGAGCCTCTGAAAGTCGCGAATGCAGCCTATGCCAATTACCGCACGGCGTACTCTACGCGCGTCGCCGGCGCTGGCATCCCCATCCAAATTGGCATTTACCAACAAATATTTAAAAAAAAAGATTTTAATTTTAATTGCCAATAAAATGTGCCTACATTTATTAAAAATAAAAACCAAATGTCAAACATGAAAGTAATGAAACATAATGGTAATTCAGAAAAACCAAAATAAATGTTTTCACAAATGCACTTTTCTTGCTTTTAAACTAGCAAATTCATCTATAACGGAACTACTGTCTATTATATTGCAAATATCGTGTTCAATTGCCAACATGGATAATCCCACTAGTCTATCCTGACAGATACTGGACTTAAGTAGTTTTTTATTTTCTTTAATCGTGAAAAAGACCTCTCACCGGTTGCTACAGAAACCGGGAGCGTTAGGAGAATTCGTAACGCAATGAATAAATTAACAAAAACAGTGTCCAGTTCCTGAGAATACAAGTATTGCAATATATCTAATGGATTACCAAAGTTGTAATTTTTTAAAATATCTTTTAAACGTTTAATCTCGTTGAATAATTCACTTCCAACAATGTCTTTTTCTTCTCTATCCGTTAAAACGTTTTCCAGATTTTCACAAAGTTTTTTAACATTATTTTTATCCTGGTCATTCACTTTTTTTAAAGGATCCACAAAAAATCAAATTATGAAACGTGTTCTGTTAAAAGTTCAAATCTCTCATTAAGGGAATTTAAAGCGATGTCCAAAATGGGGAAAAAAATGACACTTTAAAGTTATACTTCGGATCTGTTGGTATTTCGTCCGGGTGTTCATAATCAAACTGTATTTTTTTTTCGTCTTCTTAGTACGGAGTCCTTAAATTGGGGGGGGGGGAATCTCCAACTGTTCAGTTAGTTGTTTTGCAGATTCAAGTATGACATCAAAGTGTTCATCCGTTATAAACCCCTAAATACATGTTATTAGATTTTTTAAAGAATCAAGAGAGCTACTTAAGTCCATATTAGGATTTTGTAGCATTTTGCTTACTATATTTATTCTACTTAATACTTCATACCAGATTACGACTAAGTATGCAAACTCGTACGATTTTAAGTTAAATTCGAAAGCTTTTGCTTCATGTTTTGTTCCGCTATCAAACTGAGTACTTTAATAAATATTTATCAATGCATCTAAGATATTCCCGATGTCATTCCCGAGTGGTTCTAGGGCGTCAATTCTTGATTCCCACCTAGTGGCTGATAAAGGTTTAGGAGTTTTTTTGGTTAGATAGTTTTCGAGTACATTCCATCGTTTGGTTGAAGCACTAAAGAACTTGTATAATTCGTGAATAGTGTTAAAAAAGTTTATTGTTGTTGCGTTAACTTTAGCGGCATCGCTTATAACCAAATTTAAAGTATGTGCTGAACAGGGGACGTAAAATGCCTTGGGGTTCAAATTTAGAATATGTCTTTGTACTCCATTGTTTTTGCCCTTCATGTTGGATCCATTATCGTACCCCTGACCTCGTAAATTGATGAAATTTAGTTTTAATTCTTTTATTCCTCAAGAGATACTCTGATAAGCCCTTCCCTGTAGAGTCAGCGATTTATACAGATCCCAAGAAATGTTCTTCTACAGTAAATATATTTTGTTCATTTTTATGAACAAATCTTACTATGATCGTCATTTGCTCGGTATGGCTGATGTGTGGAGTGCAGTCTAAAATGACAGAAAAATATTTAGCATCTGTTATCATTTGAATAATTTTCTGCGAAATTTGTTTTGAAATCAAGGCTATCACTTCATTTTGAATGTTTTTTCCTAAATAATGAACAGTTGGTGTAGTTTATCGCGAATCCTACTTATATGATTTGCCATAACAGAATCAAATTTAGCAAACAGTTCGACCAATTTTAAAAAATGTCCATTGTTATTTGTAGAAATAATATCTGAACTCCTGCGTAAAGCTAGGCACTGCCCAGCAAGATATTTTATAATTTCAACAATTTTTTCTAGTGCTGCTCGCCAGTGACGCCTTTTGTAAGTTTCCTCAAGTTTGCTGTCTATTACTGTATAGTTTTGTAAAGCTTTTTTAAAATCTGTCCACTTGATAAAACTATTAAAATGTGATTTGGATGTTTCGTGAGAACTAAGCGTTTTTGAAAGATTTTGGCACTTTGAAAAACCTTCACCGCATAATTTACACTCCGTTCATCACTAAATAGTTTACAGCAAAAACAATAAACCTTATTTACACTACTTGAATAAACTAACCAGGTTCTTGGGACAATATCATCATTTGCCAGTTTCCTAATATAATACCTATTACTATAGCTTCTTCCGCTTTCGTCTTTCAAATATGATTGTTGTTTCGGTCCATGTTCTATGATAATTTTACGAATTTTAATACTAATATATTCGGGCCATGTTGCCGGATCGGCACATTGAAAACTGCTGGTCCTGGTGTCGGCGATTATGTCATTTGTACTTGGGACTGACGCAAGAGATGATGGTCCTGCTTGAAGATCTGATCCAGACGGCTGTCGTTCCGGATGAAAAATATTTTCACCTGCAGATGTGTCTTGCACTACTTGATCCTTTTCGTCTTTTTTCAAAAATTTAAATAATTAGTTTTTTAAATGAGCTTTTTCTTCTTCTCTTACGGCTTTCCTTTTCGGTTGGCCGCCCCCGACAATTTCTTTTTGCATCCATTTTAATTAAAATTTAAACAACAAAACATAACAAGACAAGACATGCAACATTTTTGAATACCTGCTCAAACTACAAACATCAAAATAATCCGTGTTGTTTTTTTAATAAATACTATAGGTACTTAACACAACAGTAAGAAGAGTTCAGTAACACTACACTACTTATATGAACTTGTGAGAATCTGTACGTTTGCATTCTTTATATTTGTGCTATCTTAGTTTGCTTGGGTTTGGATTATATTACATAATAATCACCCGCCACGAAATATAAACACACTTTAGTTCAAATGATGTTTCGTAGAAATCACGAGTCAGTTTCTATGAATCATTGAAAATATAAATGAATAAAAATGAGAGAGAAATGCATTTTCAGTCAAACTGAACGTTGATATCTTTGCATTCATTAAAAGTGAAAAACAATTCTACTTTTGCTCATTTTTGATTATCATTATTAAAAAAAGATAACAGTTCTAATTTTATAACAAGTAAATATTTCATATAAAAGGTATTTAATTTCGTTTTCATTTCTGGTTTTTGGCGCCATTTAAAGTAAAGCGCCCCGATGCGACGCATCGTTTGCTTATGCCTTGAGCCGGGCGTGATTCTTTATGTAGTACTTTGGTTCCACCGTTCCACGAGATGAACATGAATCAATGAATACATCAGATTAGGTTGTAATAAATAAATTTAAAACTTGAATCTGAATATAAATAGAATATATTAAGCCGAACAAAGCGTTCACCTGAATAATAGAAAGATTACCTATTTGTGCTATTTATTCTAGTTATACTAGTAGTTAAGGTAGATATTCTAAATTTTTTTAGTACTGAATCTTTTGTCAAATAAAACTTCGTCTCTACAAAAAGCACATGTATGTATTTTACAAGTCAATCATTTTTTCTTGTGTAATTCCGCACTATATATGGAAAGAATGTATTATACAAGGTGTTGCTATGTATATTCGATCGACAATGCTCAACCACAGAGAAGTCTTCTAAATTGGTGAATTTTGGTATAGGAACCCTTAAACGGCTTAGTTGCTGAGATACAGGGTGTTGAAAGTTTAAAATAAAAATCAAAATTTGCAATAAATCATAAATGCCCTTATACATTTTTTTCAAATTTAGTGACATAAACTAACTTTTCAAAAACTTTACCAGTGGCGCGCTATCAGGGTTAGTGACAACTTTTACCATCCTACATTTTACGTCACTGGAGAAAATATTTTAAAATTTTTTTTTAAATTCTCATTTAATTTTGGTCAAAAAAGCAATAACAGTTTATGGTGCTAAAATGAACGAAGTACTGACATATTCCAAATTATTATGTACAGTGCAATTTGCCCGTCGGTGTTTTGCTAAACAATTTGGTTCAATCTATAGGTACTATTATTTGATTTTGAAAAAAATTAAGCGTAAATTGTTCAAGAAGTAATACAAACTATTTTTTAGGCATTTTTGATTTGTTGTAAATTTTTTATTTTTATTTTAAACTTTCAACACCCTGTATCTCAGCAACTAAGCCATTTAAGGGTTCATATTCCTATATCAAAATTCACCAATTTACGAAACCTCTCTTATCGGTCGAATATAGCAACATCCTGTATATAATCAGATAAACCATCTACCTTTCGGTGTATGATATAAATATTACATTAGATATTATTCTTATTCTACATTTAAATTTACAAATTTCTACCATTCTTTCTTATTACACGCCATCTTCTCTGCTTCTTTCCACGTTTTTCCTTTTTCTCCTAGTAGTCTTCCCATTTCTCCATTCCACGTTTTTCTTGGTCTTTCTACTTCCAGTTCCTTTCTTATGTCAGTGTTTCGTAGTCTATCTCTTCTTCTTTTATTCTGTCAGTATCCACGACTCGCTGCCATACGTTATTGGTCGACATATCGATTTAAATACTTTTGTTTTCTTTTCAAATGAAACTTCTCTCTTACTCAAAAATTTATTTTTTAGTTCATAGAATAATTCATTTGCCTTCTTTATTCTATTGTTGATATTTGATTCCTGAGTTCCTTTCCCGTACAATACTTTTTCTAAATATTGGAAGTACTTTATTTGTTCAGTTCTTTCTTCTCCAATCTCAATTTTCATGTTTACTTTTCCTTCTCCGATTGATTGCAATTACCTTTGTTTTACTTTTATTAATTTGCATTCTATTCTCTTTCAATACTAAATTCCACCATTTGAATTTATTTGTAAACCTTTTCACTCTCCGCTACCAATACGAAGTCATCTGCGTATATTCTGTTCTCCAGTTCTCCCCTTCCTTATGAATAGTTTACATAATTATGTTTAAGTATTAATTATGAATAACTAGTTTACTAATAACCAGTGGCGTAGTCAAGGGGGTGGCAGGGGGGGGGGCAATTGCCCCCCGCCCTTCGGGCTCAGCACCCCTTCATAAATTTTAAATATCCAAATAGTAATTCTTCAAAAAATCGGAAAATCTAAAAGGGTTTGAATGTGTATTTTAAAATAAAAAAAGGTTTTTTTTGATATTCTGTTGTCTCTCGTTCTTGTTTGTCGGCAATGCCGGCATTTATCAAAAGACTCGCACGCCGCGCCGCTAAGCAAAAACTAATGCAGGCGGAATAAAATCAAAATTATTTAGAGGAATAGGATTGGTGGCGGCTGATTATCAAAGGGAAATGCTGAAAATGTAAACTCTTGGAAAGAAGGGAGATTAAATAGGTATTATTGTAGAGTTACTGAAACCGGCAGGCGAACTCATTTTTATTTTGTGTTTGTGTCTTTATTCAGTTGCGTTGATACGAATTACAATAATACATAATGCCTTTGGCAAAAAAAAAATCAGGTGCCACCTACAGAAAAGAACGAAAACAAAGGCAATAGTTGTGTGCAGGGACGTCTACTAGCCAACAAAATATCAATTATTTTTTTAAATCGGATGACGCCAAGTTTAAAGTTAAACAAGTGAGGTAAGTACCAAACTCTGGATGTCCGGATACCCTACGATAATTGGTGAAATGAATAGTTATTACTGTTATTAATTGTTGTGACTTGTGATTTTTATTAATTTCGCTTATTAATTAACTATTTCACGGATTACTTTGTACGTATCTTACACGTAGCCTTTAGAAAAAATTTGAAGCAGAAAATATATTATGGTTCAATTTTTTTTTAACCTGCAACGGCTACGGTGACAGATTCGGTCACATAGACTACGCGCCGGTCTGAGATACCGCTACAGAAAATCTTTCCTAAAAGCGATGATAACAATAAAAATTATCCTATATTGATAGAATTTTATTACCAAAGTGTAAAAATAATAATAAAAAACAATTTTGTTCATACCTAAGTACTATTAAAAAAATAAAAATTGAATACATAAAAATATTCTTGTACAAAATGTCTACACTAAGTATCAAATTAAAGAGCGTTTTTTAAAGATATAGATGATTTTTGCGTTTATTTATCTCCAGCGCCTACACAATTTCCACACAATTTTTTGAGTGTTCCAAACAAATTGGCTTTTCACATTTACGACACATGTAAAAGGTTTTTCTTTTGAGGTTTCTGGGACATATGTAACAAGTTTTCTTTTTTTCTAACTTTCCGTCTGATTCTGTGTGCTGCTGAGAGTAATCTTCTTCTATCCCTAACATATCGCCAATGCGCATTCTAAGGTTTTTAGGTAATCTGGGATTGATAAATCTTTGTCGTAAATGTGGTTCAGTTAAACTTTTAGCTAGTCTTTTCAGAAACTCCATTCTATCAATTTCTTGGAAATGTTTATAGCTTTTATATAAAATATAAGCGTTAATTGCGCTTACATTTAAAATAAAATAAAATATCGCCATTGGCCAACGTCTAGTTCTCCTGCTGGGAGAGTAGTTTACACATTTTCTATCTAAACTATCGACTCCCCCTTTTGTTAAATTATATTCCATGATGATCTCGGGTTTTCCTGTTTCTGGATCGTCTTCTATAGCATGATGCATTGATGATATCAATACAACTGCTTTATTTGGCTTAGGAACGTAAGACACTAATGTAATGTCTTCATTGAAACCGTAGAGTTTACTCTTCACTGCTCGTTTTTTGTTTGGAAGAAAACAGAAAGGAATTTCGGGCTGCCGCTTGTTCAAAGTTCCCAAATATGTTAGGCCTCTTTTCTGTAATTCCACCACTGTCTGGATAGACCCAAACCAATTATCAGCCGTAATATTCCGGTTGCTATTTTCAATTGGTCTCACTAATCTTAGCACTGATTGAGTTGGAATTTTAAGCTTTTTCTCTTCATTAGATAAAGTTTTACCGTCAGTACCTTTACCACTATATATGTAGGCATTGTAAAGGTAATTATTTCTGGCATCCGTCAAACACAATATTTTGATGCCGTACTTTGCGGGCTTTTTGGGCATGTACATTTTAAAATGACACCGACCTCTAAACGATACCAGACTTTCGTCTATACAAGCGTACGAACCAATAGTAAAATTTTTCTGACTATTTTGAATAAAATTTTTAAACAAATCGCTTATCGCTGCCGTAGGATCACTTTTTTTTCTTTCCTCTCTGTCTATGGCATTGTCAAACCTCAAACAACTTAATAGATTTTCAAATCGCCTTTTTGTCATTGTACATCTAAATATTTCTCGCCCAGTGCCATCAGTGGCGTAAAAAGAGTCTAAGTTTTCATTTCCTGCTTTGAAAACTTCCGTATAAACCAAAACCCCTAGAAAAGCTTTCATTTCTGTCATATTTACTTCTTGTAAAGATGGATGCGTACAATCTTTATATTTTTGTCGAATTAGTTGTAACCTTTCATTTGTATAAATGATTATTTCTTGGATCATGTCATCTGTGAACAATAAATTCCAAACGTCTATTATTTCGGGATTTTCCCCTAATTTTTGTGCAGGTTTCCTTAGTCCCGGTAAACTTTTTACTAAATTGTGCTTTCTGGTCCTAGAATTACGTGGTGGTGAGGTTTTGACCTACAAAAATAAGCAATTTCAAAGTAGTAGTCAACATTTTACTAGTTACAAGTAAATCTTACCATTTGCTTGGATTTTTCTTCTGACGGCCGTAGTAATACTCTAACTTTTTGTTCTTCTCATTAACACTTTCTTCAGTCAATTCAATATCACAGTCATTGTCTATTTCTGATAGTTCAGATTCGCTCTCGTGGTCACTGTTTATTACAAAATTTTCATCAGCGTCACTAAACGTTTCATCCTCTTCATTCATTAAATTTTTACACCACTCCTCAAATCTGGGATCATCGGGATGCATAGATGACTGTCGAGGCACCTGATTCATTTCTCACGACGGATTAAAAACACGCAACAAAATACGCAACGTTAACACTACGCGCCGGTACCATATACCGCACATACAATTCCAATCTCTGTAATTTTGACAATCATGTACTAGAAACGGTTAAGTTGTACTAATGTCATCCTCGTTGTACAGTAAAAAGGTACCGAGGTCGGTAAAGTTCGGGCAGCATCGCTGTAAATTCAAATTAAATTTGAAATTGTGTGCCGGTCTGAGAGACCGGCGCGTAGCCTTTGCGGGTTAAATTTAATTTTAGTAAAGTTTACTGAATAATTAATTTCAGCCAGGATGCCACAAAGGACGCTTCATCCATTACACAAAATAACGCTAGTTCTGACAATGACAATAATGACATGGAAATGGAAAGTGACCATTATGAAAATACTGATGCATTGGTTGGAAGACATTCAGTGCCTGAATCAGAGTCTGAATCTACAACTGAAGATGAATTTGATAAAAGTGAAAAAGAGGACACAAAAAAAGGTTAAAATTTTTGTATCTGTAAACATTTGTCTTAACTCTAAATTTAATTTTGATTTTAGAAAAATCACCTGTTGAAATTGATGACTCATCAGACTTTTATCCAACTGATCCTTTGTTATTCAGGGAATCTGCAACAACGCCAGACAGAGTTAGATATTTAATATTAACAGGACCATGTCAACCTGGGTTAAATGACCAATTCTCAGATTTCCCTGCAAATTCCCGAGGCAGAAAATTCAAAACGCATTGGTATTATATGGACATGGATACATCTAATCATAACAAGGTTAGAAATTGGCTAATTTATTCTCCTAGATCCAACAAAATGTATTGTTTTTCTTGTTGGTTAATGCTTAAGTCGAAGACAAATTTTGTTTGGGGTAATAGTAGAATAGGAATTTCAAATTTTAGGAAAGGGATTGAAAAAATAAAGTTACACGAAGAAAGCAGTTCTCATCGTGAGATGCAAAATAAATTCGTAGTTACTAAATTAAGACTTATAAAAGACAAAACTATTATTTACGAACAACTGCGCATTGAAATCAAAGATATAAAAAGAAATCGGGAAGCATTAAAACGAATAATTGATGTAATTTTATTACTGGGAAAACAAAATATACCCTTAAGGGGTCATAAAGAAACAAGTGATGGCAAAAATAAAGGCAACTTCATAGAGTTTATGGAATTTTAAAAAAAATATGAATCATTTTAGCGGATCATATGTCCAATGCAAAGAAGAATGCTCTTTACACAAGTCCGCAAATTCAAAATGAAATTTAAAATTTATTAAGGCAGCACATAGGAAAATCTATAGTTACTGACATAATCAGAGCGAAGTATTTCAATTTAATTGTTGATTCTACCATAGACATTTCAAAAAAAGATCAAATGTCCTTGTCAATCCGTTATGTAAATGAATATAGTTTTGCAGAAGAAAGATTCCTAAAATTTATCGATTTGCCTTCCGCATCGGACGATACGTTTTACAAAAGTATTTTAACGGAAATAGCTACACTAAAAATTGATATTTCCTTATGTCGAGGCTAAGCATATGACCGCGCAAGTACTATGTCAGGTCGCATAAAAGGCCTACAGACCAGAATCAAGGAATATGCTCCCAAGCAATCTATATTCATTGTGTGGCTCATAAATTAAATCTTTGTTTGGTAGAATCAGTAAGTTCATATAATAAAATTAAACTATTCTTTGGGACCTTAGAACAACTTTATGTTTTTATAACAGAAAGTCTTCCTAGATTAAACATTTTTGAAAGGATTCCAAAGAATCTGACGGAAAAAAATTTCTTCAAAGAAGCTTAGCACTACTTGTTGGGCTAGTCACAGTAATGCAGTAAATTCTGTTTTTCAAAATGTTCAGGTTGTTATTGAGACATTAGAGAAAATTGTCAATGGTAAAACAACTCTGAATGTTAAACAGATGGCAGAAGCCAACGGGCTTGTAGAATATATGAAAACCTTTGAATTTGTCTTTATGTTGATTTTTTGGAAAGACGTTCTTGGTAAAATGTATTCACTGTCAAACTATCTTCATAAAGTTGAAATTAATTTAAACACTGTCGCTAAGCTAATTAAATCCACAATAGAGGATTTAAAAAATTGCGTGGCGATGATCGACTAGAACAAAATTAAAATGATCAAAGAAAGGACCGGCAAAGTCTACATGGACCCGTTTAAATGGTTGAGTAATTCTTGTAATATTTTGTAACGTAAGGATTTTGGTATAACTGCTTGTTGTTGCCTAAAAATGCACCCTTCTTGCAATGAAAATTGTGTTTGTTCCATACCAAACCTATCCTCTGCATTTACTGGATTACCTAATTGTAAACCTTTTAATAATTTTTAGAATTGTTTGTCTGTTACTGTTTCTCTTTCCAATTGTTTTAAAGTAATTGGTAAAGTTTCTATTTGATGAACTTGAAAAACACTAGGTTCATCAAAAGTTTCTTCGCTTTTGCCAGTACCTGACAACCTGGACAATGCATCAGCGTTTGCATGTTCTTTTGTATTTTTGTATTTTATAGTATATTGAAACGATTGTAAAAATAATGGGTAATGTTGCATTCTCGTGGCCGTCAAATTAGGTAAATTTGAAAAAAATATGTGGACAAGCGGTTTATGATCCGTTAATAGAATAAATGGTCTCCCGTATAGATAATAGTAATATCAGTAGCTAAAACTAAAGGTAAAGTAGGGTCAAAATGTGCTAAAACTCTAGGCGATTGAATCTCTTTTTTTGACTAATTCGAACGCTTTTTCGCATTCGTTATTCCATTTAAAAGGAATTTCAACTTTTAATAATTTAGAAAGTGGATGCAATGTAGTACTTAAATTTTTTAGAAATCGACCGTAATAATTCATTAAGCCAATAAAGGCAAGTAATTCAGTGAAATTTTTAGGAGGTTTTGCATTTTGGGTTGCTTCAATTTTTGACTGAGATTTATGTATACCGTTCTTGTCAAGCGTATAACCGCAATATTCAATTGAATCCTTTAAGAATTCGCATTTAGACAAATTAATCCATATATTATGTTCCTCCAATCTAGCCAACACTAACTCTAACCGTTTGTAATGCGAATCGTTATTCGGCGCGGTTATTTTAATGTCGTCTAGAAAAACTGAAACACCCTCAATATCTTTTAAAATGTTTTCGATTTCCCGTTGCCATATTGCTGGCGCACTAGCGATTCCGTACATTAGTAGCGTACTTTGAAATAAACCTTTGGGCGTGCTCAAAGTTAAATATTTCCTATCTGCAGGTCGTACCTCTAATTGCAGGTATGCTGTTGCAAATCTAATTTCGTAAATATAACTCCCCCTGACATCGTGGAAAACAACTCCTCTATTGTAGGGAGAGGATGTTGATTCATCAATAATAATTTATTAAGCGTAGTTTTAAAATCACCACATATGCGTACTCTACCATTAGCCTTCACCACTGGTACTATGGGCGTTGCAAATTCTGAGATATTCACTTTTATTAGAACTCCTTCTTTTTCAAGAAGCTCTAATTCTTTCTCCACTTTAGGTAATATCGCGTAAGGTACATTCATGAAATTTAAAACTTGGACACCACAATTTCTGTAAACAAAAGTTTGCACATTGTGAAGCGGGCTTAAGGGTATCATTTACAATTCTAACAGCAGGTAGTCTCAGCAGGGGTTATCTTATAGAAGGACTGTAGAATGAATCATTACACTAAGCACGTTTTAGAAAATAGGTAATTTACGTTGCTTACTTAATTTTTTCTTTAAAGAATATATTTGAAGGTATCGCTAATTAAACACCATAGCTCGATTAATTATCGAATCAAAATTTTGTTTAGGAAATGTTTACAAAATAAAATTAGAAATAATTTTGATTTAAAAAACGTCTACAAGCAATAACTTTTAAATTAAATCAAAAACTAAACATGGTTATTTGGGTTGACTGATTATTACTTATTTTTAAATAAATCTAACCTACTAATTATTGTAAGTTATTAAAAAAAATCATTAAACTCTCTATTCATAATATTTAGTCCTTACAAAATGTATATTTTATGACGTTTCATTTTTTCTGTAGTTAATATAAAAGTGAAAATAAAAACTAAGGCAATTCTTATTGTCAACGTATATATTTAGTTTTTGACAAGAATTTATTACATAATTATAATTAAGATACCAAGTTATAGTTTAAAATTAAATGAAAACGTTTTTTTTAAATAAAGGTATTACTATATAAATAAATATAAGAAATCAATAATGGGTGTGACCTCCATTATTATTGATACATTCTTGGAGGCGTCTGCTCATTGACGCTATCAAGGTATCAATATAATTAATATTAATCGTTTCCCATGCGGTATCAATGGCTGCAATTAGTGCATTACGGTTTACTGGTATAAAATTTGGCCCTTGTTGTCTTCGGATAACAGCAAGTATTCGAGCCCAAACATTTTCGATAATGTTAAAATCTGGGCTTTTGCTGGCCAGGGTAACAGCTCCAAGTTATTTGCTTGTATCCAGTTGCGCACAACCTGCGAAGTATAGGGTCATCATATCCCGATAGTTAATTATCGAATGTTCCAAGAAAATATGTGTAAATAGTAAATGGAATCTACTAACGTAACGTTAAGTCGTTAATTATAGTTACATAACTCTCCTTTCATAAGATATAGTTCATATTAATATGCTTATTGTAAAGCTTCGTACACACCTGAACAACAAACCGAGGAACAAACAGAACAACGAACCGAACGGCAATCGGAACATTAATTTGGACGGTGCTACGTACGAATTTTAGAACAGATTCGCAAGTCCTGATTGTTCCACGAACGGTTTGCGGCGTTCCCGCAACTTGTCGGTTTTTCTCCGACATCAAAGAAAATGCGCGCGAATGCGTTTGCAGGTTTGGACGAATCTAAACAAAACGGCGAACAAACTTATGCGGGAGAATTAAATTATTTATTTTTGTCCTCCCTTTTGTGGGTTTGTTGTGTTTTAGGTAATATTATGGAGTTGACAGAAGAAAAATGTTTTAAATTAATCAGTGTTTAAGAATGCAAGAAAAAAATGATGTCCCTATTAGCATCATTTGGGCGGGAAATTTCCAAAATAAAAAAAAGCGAAGTAAATTTACTCTTCTTTGTGCGTAAAAATTTTGGGTGGCACTATCTTCTTGTTTTCCGCAATTTTCTCTTCTCAATAATAAATATATATGAACTGAAAACTACTGAAAATAATTATGGGAACAGCACAAACGTTCCGTTTGTTGTTCGGATTGTGGAAATCATAAAAGATCGTTTGTCGTTCTGTTTGACTTTCGGTTCGTTGTTATGTTTGTTGCTCGGTTTGTTGTTCAGGTGTGTACGAAGCTTTACAACTTAAGCAACAATTTTTGGCGAATAAAGATTAGTTTGTGATGTAATATTAGAAACACAAATTTATATCATATCAAATTTATGACAACTTAAAACCAAGAACGTGTATGTTATTGCTAAGAAATTATTAAGGAAAAGCGCAATTGCAGTGTAAATATTTATAATTAGATATTTTCGAAAGTTTATAAGTCCTCTATTGTAATCTTAATACTTAAAAGAAAATCCTGTCCATTAGCATTATAAGGAAATGGCTTTTACTTTATGAATAAGTTTCAATAACAATAGAATATCCTTGCTTGTTTAATTTACTTCCTTTGAGTCATATTGCTCTAAGGGTTGTTACATTGGTCATTAGAAGTATGTAATAAATAAACAATTACCTACTGTTTGAGAAGGGGTAGTGTGAACCAATAAATAAAGTAAGAAATGTAAATTCCATTTTAGTTTAAAATTTCAAGTGTTGTGAAAATGCCACCTCATCTCGGTGCTGATTTGAAAGCGCGGATTGTTTCGGAATTAGCGGCGGGCCGTAGCGTGCGTGAAATTTCACGTATGTTAGATATACCAAAAAGCACCGTAGGGCATTACCGAGTAAAATGGAATCTTGAACACACTTTGGAAAGAGCCATCGGAAGTGGTAGACCTAAAGTATCTACACGTGCTCAAGATCTCGAGTTGTTTCATTACGTAACAGAACAACCATTTGCTACATACTCAGGGCTATAGCAGATACACATTTTCCCGGATGCCGTATAACTGCACAAAAAAGATTAAAGGAGATGGGAATAAAGAAGTATAATGCTGCTGCGAAAGAAGTTCTCAGTGAGACGTCGTCTGGAATTTGCAAGGCGATATGTGAACGAACCTTTGGAATTTTGGAATCGAGTGATTTTTAGCGACAAAAAACGTTCAATAGCCGCAACGATGGACCACTAAAAGTTTTTAGAATGGAAGGAACTCGTTACGAAAATAATCACATATGTCCTAAAAACGAAGTGGTTATTTTTCTGTGAATGTGTGGGGTTGGGTTAGCGCGCGGGGTCCAGGAGTTTGTTGGGCTATCGATGGACGTCTTGATTCTGCTGCGTATTTAGATATTTTGGAAACTATTATGAAACCTTCAGTCGAAGTGTTTTATCCAGACGAAGATTATATTTTCCAACAAGTAAGTATTCTTATTTCACTATACTTTCTCCAAAAAATAGTTTGGGATCTGTTGAATTAACATTTTCATAATGTATTTTTGTTGTTAAAGGACAACGCCCCTATTCATACTTCGCGGGTTGTGCGCAATTGGATACGAGAAAATAACTTGGAGCTGTTACCCTGGCCAGCAAAAGCCCAGATTTTAACATTATCGAAAATGTTTGGGCTCGAATACTTGCTGTTATCCGAAGACAACAAGGGCCAAATTTTATACCAGTAAACCGTAATGCACTAATTGCAGCCATTGATACCGCATGGGAAACGATTAATATTAATTATATTGATACCTTGATAGCGTCAATGAGCAGACGCCTCCAAGAATGTATCAATAATAATGGAGGTCACACCCATTATTGATTTCTTATATTTATTTATATAGTAATACCTTTATTTAAAAAAAAAGTTTTCATTTAATTTTAAACTATAACTTGGTATCTTAATTATAATTATGTAATAAATTCTTGTCAAAAAACTAAATATATACGTTGACAATAAGAATTGCCTTAGTTTTTATTTTCACTTTTTATATTAACTACAGAAAAAATGAAACGTCATAAAATATACATTTTGTAAGGACTAAATATTATGAATAGAGAGTTTAATGATTTTTTTTAATAACTTACAATAATTAGTAGGTTAGATTTATTTAAAAATAAGTAATAATCAGTCAACCCAAATAACCATGTTTAGTTTTTGATTTAATTTAAAAGTTATTGCTTGTAGACGTTTTTTAAATCAAAATTATTTCTAATTTTATTTTGTAAACATTTCCTAAACAAAATTTTGAGTCGATAATTAATCGAGCTATGGTGTTTAATTAGCGATACCTTCAAATATATTCTGTAAAGAAAAAAATTAAGTAAGCAACGTAAATTACCTATTTTCTAAAACGTGCTTAGTGTAATGATTCATTCTACAGTCCTTCTATAAGATAACCCCTGCTGAGACTACTTGCTGTTAGAATTGTAAATGATACCCTTAAGCCCGCTTCACAATGTGCAAACTTTTGTTTACCGAAATTGTGGTGTCCAAGTTTTAAATTTCATGAGTGTACATACTCTACGAAATTTAACGAAAAATGGAGTAACATTGTCTTTTAATTTTAAGGTAGCTTGCAAGCCTATAATTTTTCCTAATTTTGCATCGAAAACTGTTGGAAATTTTTTTATTAGACATTATAATTTCTGATCTGAATGCGTATCTAAAAAATGAGACACTTGCGCTAAGTTAATACCAAATTGTCGAATCCATTCCCTTCCCAACAGGGGTTTACGTGCGCTATGTATAATGTAAATATTTAATTTTAATGTTTTGTTATTATAAGTAACAGTTACTTCTGCATAACCGACTACATCTAATTCATTTTTACAATACGAAATTAATTTTAAATTAGTATTTTCTACATTTAAATACGGAAATAATTCCATAAATTGAAAATAACTGATAATACTTACAGCAGCACCGCTATCAACTTCAAATTCAATTAATGCGTCATTTACATGTAGATTAATTTTGAATTTTTCCCTAAAATGCGTGTGTTCGGTATTAATTGATAAAATTTCGTAAACCTGATTTGCATGTTCCTTTAATGTTGTTTTCTTACACACCTTCCTCAAGTGACCTTTGGTTTTACATTTCTTACAAAATAAGTTGTATTTTTTTGTACATTGATTTGCCCAATGATTGTTTAAACCACACCTGTAACATACGGTTTCTTTTTTGAAACATTAATAGGGTTAGTTGTATTAGGATTATAATAATTTTTAGTGTTAGTGTTTTGAAATTTGTTAGAATGCAGCTTATTACTACCGTAATTGTTCTTTTTGGATATGGTAACATTGTTTACGCCACGCCACCATTTATACGATGTAATTGAGCTGCATCTCGCTGTGAAGTTTCCATACTCACGGCAACTTCAATCGCTTTTTCGATCGTAAGGTCCTTGAATTCCAATAATCTTGATTGAATGTTTTGAGCGCGTAACCCAAACACAAATTGGTTTCGTAACGCTTTTTTTTAAATACGAACCAAAATTACAAGTAGTCGCTAATTTTTGCAATACTGTAAAATAATCTTGCACTTTTTCACCTTCGTGTTGTTTGCGTTGTAAGAAACGAAATTTTTCTGCTATTTCCAATGGTTCAGGGTTGAAGTGTATCTTCATTGTAGTTACCAGTTCGTCGTAATTTTTCGAGTCGGGTTTATCTGGTGAAATTTTATCGCATAGGACATCGTATGCATCGGCCCTCATGTAATGGAGAAAATAAGCTGCTTTTTTTCCATCTAACTCGCTAAATATGCTAAACGCACTTTCCAATCGCATTAACCATCTGTCGAACTTCTTTGTTGCATCGTAATTTTCAATTGCAAAAACCGTATGTATAGAATGTACCGGGTGACCCAATAAGACTGTTCCTCGGCCATATCTCGGGAACCGTTCGTCGTATGACTTTGGTGTAAAAAAAATATTAGGTAAATCGGCCATGATAAATCGCAGGAAAATATTTTCAAGTTTTAAAAATGACCACCAGAAGACGTAACTGCCATTTTAAATTTTTAAATTGCATTTTCTATACATTTCGCATAATAAACAAAAAATTGTTTTCATATTTGTAAACAGAACCAGTTTATCTATCATTTTCTTAAAAACAAAAGTTCAGTTATTTCAAAAACAAAGATGGCGGAGGGTGTTTAATTGTTTTTGCAATAACCTGCTTTAACTTCTTAACGGTTTGTCCGATTATAACAAATTTGGTATCGTTGAAAAGAGCATTCTTTAAGGAATAAGAATAAACCAAAATACAGTTAATTTAGTTGAATCTTTCTCCGACAGGGGGCTAGTTTTGACACCATGACCCAAATTAAAAAAAAACAAATGGAATGATATGACTTTTTCTTTATGATAAAGTAGCCAAATAACATCCAAATAAGCCAATGAAAACCATTTTTCAAAATCTCGTTTCTAACCTCAAATATTGGGAAAATGAGAATAATGGATGTTTGAAGATCGATGAATGCGCGGTAAATTTTCTAAAACTATTAAAAATTTAGCACAAAATGAATAAGATGTTAAAGAGACAATTGTGAGTCTAAATAGAATTCATTTAGGTATTATTTAAAAAAATATATATCATCAGAACATTCATGTTGCTCCAAAGGGACTAAACGCATTTTGAACTTATTGTCACTTTAATATTACTCTCGTAATTCTAACCTTTAATTTAAAAAGTAAGCCTAAAAACCTAAATAGGTATACTATATGAATTCGAATACGTTAGACCATATATTTTGGAACCATTTACAAAGATTCTTTGTAAAATTTGATGCCCCAAATCTTGTACTAAAGTTTTAAGCTGTTTTTTTTGCAATATGGTGTGTGGTCTTGGAAAAAGAAAGATAGGTAGGTAGTTCAGTTCATTTTTGCCAAAAAAATATAATATATTTGAAAATTAAAAAGTATAAGGTATAACTTTTAATCGCAATAATGAAAAACAAGGTAAGTCTTGGCTTGGTTTTAAAGTAAAGTAAAAGCACCTACACTTTAGGCCTTGGAAAATTAAACAAATGGAACATGATGCATTATAAAATGACAGTCGTAATTTTGTAAATTATTTTGTTGTGTTTACATTCAGAAAGTGCAGTTTTTTGAATTTGTAATTTTTTTAAAATGCCGATTTCTAACCAAGAAGCATTTAATATGCTGGCGATCTATTTTGAATGTTTTCAAAATGGGATTATTGCTGCTCGCACCTTTTATTTGCGCTCTTGGGCTATTGTGCATCTGTAGACCTGTCATGAATCGGAGAAATAGGCAAAATAACGAACAAAATGTTATTAATATCCTGTCATCTATAGAAATCAATCCCCAAATTAGTACTAGAGAAATTTCTCGAGACTTGGGTATTCCTCAAAGTACGGTTCATCGCATTATTCAAACCCAGAGGTATGTAAGAGGTATACCTCTTTTTATAAAGTTTAATCTATTTTACACTCAAATTATAAACACCCTTGTTTTTTTACATTTTTGCTATTTTAGGCTACACCCCTACCATATCAACTTACGAAGGCCTTACTCCTCCGGATTCCGACCGAAGGATAGATTTTTGCCACTGGCTATTAAACATGGTAGCAGAAAATCCTCAATTTCTGGCAAATGTGTTGTGGACTGACGAAGCCACTTTCGGTAGTAATGGACAATTGAATTTACATAATGCGCACTTTTGGGCTCGAAATAATCCGCGCTGGTTTGGGGAAGTCCAGCATCAAGGGAGATATAGTGTAAATGTTTGGTGTGGGATAATTGAGGGCGGGTTGTTGGTCCGTTTATTTTGGAGGGAGCATTAAATGGTCGAACATATCTACATTTCTTAGAAAATGTTCTTCCAATTTTAATGGATGATATTCCGCTGGACGTCCGCTAAAATATGTTTTTCCAGCATGATGGTTGTCCCGGCCATTATGCCCTTGCTGTTTGCCAATATTTAGATGCCACCTTCCCTGACCGTTGGATCGGAAGAGGAAGCCTGTTCCCTTGGCTTTCAAGGCAAGTTTTTGTAATGTTATTCGCCGTAAAATTGCTTCATTGCATTTTGGAATGATTCTGTTTATAATTGCGCACATATTAAAACTTATTAAATATTTCAAGGTTTCCCGATTTAACCTGCCTTGATTTTTATCTCTGGGGAAGAATTAAGGATATAGTCTTAGCAACAAGGCCAACTTCCCGCGAGGATATGATTGCAAGAATCAGGAATGCCATCTTGAACATCCCAAGAGCTGAAATTGAGAATGCTGTTCTTTCAACACATCAGCGTCTTCAGATGTGCATCCAAAATAACGGAAGCCATTTTGAACACCTGGGTCGCCATTAGATCCTTTTTTTTTCATTTATGGATTTTATTAAAAAACGGTTGTTTTTGGAACCACAGACCATTTCATAAAAAGAATTCCGTAAAGTAACTATATTATACCTACTAAAATCTTTGTAAATGGTTCCAAAATAGATGGTCTAACATATTCGAATTCGGATATAGTATACCTATTTAGGTTTTTAGGCTTACTTTTTAAATTAAAGGTTAGAATTACGAGAGTAATATTAAAGTGACAATAAGTTCAAAATGCGTTTAGTCCCTTTGGAGCAACATGAATGTTCTGATGATATATATTTTTTAAATAATACCTAAATGAATTCTATTTAGACTCACAATTGTCTCTTTAACATCTTATTCATTTTGTGCTAAATTTTAAATAGTTTTAGAAAATTTACCGCGCATTCATCGATCTTCAAACATCCATTATTCTCATTTTACCAATATTTGAGGTTAGGAACGAGATTTTGAAAAATGGTTTTCACTGGCCTATTTGGATGTTATTTGGCTACTTTATCATAAAGAAAAAGTCGTATCATTCCATTTGATTTTTTTGATTTTTTTTAAAATTTGGGTCATGGTGTCAAAACTAGCCCCCTGGCGAAGAAAGATTTAACTAAATTAACTATATTTTGGTTGATTCTTATTGCTTAAAGAATGTTGTTGCAAAAATAATTAAACACCCCCGGCCATCTTTGTTTTTGAAATAACTGAACTTTTGTTTTTAGAAAAATGATAGATAAACTGGTTCTCTTTACAAATGTGAAAAAAATTTTTTGTTTATTATGCGAAACTTATAGAAAATGTCGGCGTATGTATTTCTTGCATATCTCCATAACATTAACAGAGAATCCTTCGTCTAATACAGTGAAACTTCTTGACATATTGGTCTTTGTTTCTGGGATGGACACGTAGATAAAAGATCCCTTATCTTTCACATGTTGAATATTTAAGTTTACCAGTTCATTTGCATCGTAAACCTCCACAAACACCCATTATGACAGCAACTTAGAAATATTTAAAATAATTAAGATACCAATACAAAAAAAAAAAAAAATTGGTTGTACCATAATCATTAAGTACTTTTCATCAGATGCTGTTTTCAAACATTGTTCGATGTGTTCCCTCTCAAAGCACTTTTGCCTTCTTTGCCTTGTAATTTTGATTGGCTCTTGAGATAAGCAATTAATTTGCCGTATTTTGATATGTCAATATTTCTATGCACATTCAAAGTTGCTCTTAAAATTGAATATTTCGTCCACATCGGCGAGGAGGCACACTTGACCGGCAACAGTTGCGGGGTTACTTCTTCAGCTTCTGCTTTAATTTCTACCGACAAAGAATCACTTTTTGACATTTTCAAAACGACGCACACAAACGATTTCTAATTTTTTCACAAATATTGTTTTAATAAACAAGCATCCTAGCAACTAATAATGCAAAGCCGCCCAAAGTTTTACTAAATTTTCTAATATTTGCTATTACATTGAAATTTTAGAACTGTCAGATTACTTATTTTTAATTAATTTGGTTTGATTGTGGATAAAATCTTGTATTGCATTCGTGTTTTAGTGGCATACTAAAACACATATACAATAAATAGCTATAATACGAATAATAAGTATATAATATTGTAACAAAACTTTATAGTTGTAATTAATTGCAACTAAAACGTAACTTCAAATTTATGCGTCGCATCACCTATTCATCAAGGAAACGGAAAAACGATAAAACGAATGTTCGTTATCGCAACTTAAACGGCGCGTATTTTGAATAAAGACATAACACTCTGCCTTTTAGTCCTAATACTCTTAATCATTTCCGCTGTTATTCTAACACACCCAGCCGCTTTCCCGTATTTTAGATCTTTTATTAATTCTGCAAGTTCTTCCATCCGTATCACTTGTTCCTTTGTCTCTTTTGCTATCTCGTCGTGTTCTTTTCCATTATTTTTATTTCTTCTGTTATAATTTCTCTGGTTTTCCTTTTATTATTTCTGTATTCAGTGTCTTCTCTGTGCTTAAAGTTTTCAATGTTCTAAGTATAGTTTTTGGTTTCCTTTCGAGTCTTTTTCCATGTTTTCTCTAAAAGTCTTCCATTGGTTTTCTTTCGGATTTTTGATTAATTGTTTGGTAGTTTCTCGTTCTAGCTTATATTTCTTATATTATTTTCCAGTCTTGTCCGATAAGTAACTTTTCCATGCTTCTTTCTTTTTCTTAATTTGTATTTTATTTCCTCTGTCCACCATGACGTGTGTTTCTTATTATTTTTCTTCCTTGCTTTCCTGAATACCTCTTCCGCTGTGTTTACAACTATATTCTTAAAGTAGATCCAACTGCTTTCAACACCCCTCTGTTTTATTTCGTTTTCGTATTGTTTCAGTTTCTTTCTTATAGCTTTTTCGTATTTATCCGCAAACTTCCTTGTCCCTTAATTTGTAATATTTAATTGATTGAAAGTGTACCACTTCATTATTTCCTGTATTCGTCTGCGTTTTCTTCTTTTGACGTATATTTTCTTCGATTTTAGCCACCGCCAGATAATGACCAATTTTCGAACCTCTTTTCACTTTTGAATCCATTACCGTCCCTCTGTTTCTTGTTTCTATTATTATATAGACAACTAGAGATCTTTCATTCCTACTTCTCATCTCTCTTGTGAATTTATGAATTTCTTTGTATATTTGTTATTACTAAATCATTTACAATGCAGAAATCTAGCATTCTTCTTCTATTACTATTCCTATTTACTTCTCCAAACTTTCCTAGTATCGCTTTGTATTTCTCATCAATTTTACTGACTCTGCTATTAAAGTCTCCTATTATGTATACCTTTTCTTTAACTTGTCCTATAATTTCTGTTAACTTATTCCAAAATTTGTCTTTATTTTATTTCTTGTGATCATCATCAGCCGTCTTCCTAATTTTTGTTGTCATCTATAACGGTTCGACTGCCAAAATACGCTCATTGTTTGCTTTCGAATCTTTAATTTCTTCTTCTAAATTTTTCTTGATTATGCATTAAATAAGTATCGTAATATGTGCATTAAGAAATAGTAATTCGTGTGGTAGTGATGGCATTTCGTCAAATGTCATTAAATTCTGTGTTGATGAACTTGTGGTACCTCTGAATTTAATTATTAATAATTGTTTTGTGAATAGTGAATTTCCTGATGTTTTATAAAATTGCTAAGATAGTTTGTATACATAAAAAGGTGATCCTAAAATTGTGCATAACTATAGACCTATTGCTCTGCTGTCGGTTTTTCAAAAATAATTGAACAAATACTTGCTGAACGTATAATCAACTTTTTGGATTCACATAAACTAATAACAACTACTCAACATGGTTTAGGGAGAAACGATCAACAATTACTGCACTAGTCTCAATACTAGATGTCGTATACAAAAATCTAGATCAAAATAATTCTGTTGCAGCTGTTTTTGTAGATCTAACAAAAGCATTTGATTTAGTAAATCATAAACTGCTTTCAAAAAAAATTAGACTGTCTGGGAATTAGAGGAAACTGTAAACTTCTACTTAGTAGTTACTTGACAAATAGGACTCAATATGTTAATTATATGGAACATAACTCAAACATTTTAGATGTGCATGTAGGTGTTCCACAAGGAAGTGTGTTAGGCTCTCTTCTATTTTTAATTTATGTTAATGATCTAAGTAATTATTTATCTTGTCACCATTTCCTGTTTGCTGACGATTTAACGCTACTTTCCTGTGAAAAGGAGGAGAAAGAAATGTGCGATAAATTGAAAAGCATGTTACAATCATTATTAAATTTTCTAAATTGCAATGCACTCGTTCTAAATGCATCTAAAACTTCCTTAATGCAATTTTACTCGAAAAACAGTTTTATGATAATAGTAAACTAATCAGGATAGATAATAAAACATTAAATCAAGTGCCTTCATTTAAACTTCTTGGCTGCTATATCAACATGTCACTAAACTGGAAAACCCACATTTCTTATATATCAAAAAAAATTTCATCATATTGCTACGCGCTAAAACGTCTCTCACATATATCAAATATTGACGCAACAAAAATGTTCTACCATGCCAATGTGGAGTCAATAATGCGATATGCTATTATTTTTTATGGGGTGGGTCAAACAATAGCGGTCGAGTTTTGTATTACAAAAAAAGCAATACGTTGCATTTTAACATGACCATTAAAGATTCTTGTAAGTCAGTATTTATTAAACATAAAATATTAACAGTTCCATCAATATATATTTATGAAATACTAAAATTTGTAAAAACCAATATTGAGAACTTCAAATTTCAAAACAATTACCACGACTATAACACCAGATATGGACATGATCTCGAATATAGCAGTCATAATCTTGTCCTATACGAATCAAACAAAGGTAGTATTCTTTATAACAAATTACCTTTAGATCTAAAGACTCTGCCTACTAAAATGTTTTTAAAATCAATCAAGAGCACATTACAAAATAGCGCATTATATTCTGTTAATGAATACTTACAATATCAATTCTAAATGTACTTTGTTTGACGTTTTCTATATCTGTTATCAGGTCTTTAAGAAAATAAAATGTTATTATTATTATTATTATTATTATTCATCCCATCAGGCTGCTGCTCTTATTTTTTCTACTCCCACTGTAAACTATTATATTATTATTTTATAATTTTTCTAGTTCTTTTCCCTTTTTCTTCGTTTCCGTTATTCGTTATATATCTACTATCATTTCCATTTTTTTTCCTCTTTTACTATGCTATTAATATTCCATGTTGTTATTTTCCTCGTTTTTTGATTTGCATATTTGCATATTATTGTCTGTTGCCATGCCCGTTCCGCTTTAACCATTAATTTGTTTTCAGTCAGTTTTTGATATTAGTTTCTCTTCATTTGTTCATATCTTTTTCAATTTATCGTTAAGCTTTTATATCCTATTTTTACCGTTTTCCCTTTTCATTTCTTCTCTCGCCTTTTCTATTGTTTCCTTTTTCGTTAAATCGCCGTCAATAAATATTGGTTTTCTTCCTAATTTGTATTTATTTTTAAGAACCTAATTTTGTCTCCAAATGAATCCATCTTTGTCACCACTATACTCTTTTCAATTTTCTTTCCTACCCGTTGCCCTTTCTACTTTAACAATTTACATATGTGTGTTTCCAGTACCTGTTCTACTTGCTGTTTTAGCCCTTCTTTTTCCCATTTGTCACTTTTAATAATTATATTATCCTTTGGGGTAAGAATGTATTAATTAAAAACTTATTGATAAACATCGGCAAAGGTACCTGCAACGATTGCACTAGTGGTTTTTTCACTTAAAATTTTTTAATCAATTATCGCGGTCTCCATTGATATTTAAAGTTGTCAATCTGGCTGTTTATTCAAATTAATATTTATATGTATCCGAAATAAATAGTTTGACATGTTCTAGTTTTCTTATTCACTAAATTGTCCTGCCGAATTACACTCGTGGTTTGTATTTTAGCGAGTAAATTTGTGTTGTTTAAATTCTAATCTATTTTTTTTTAGCAATTTGACTTGAAAAACTATGTGCTATTCTACAAATTTTCATTAAACAAGCCAAATTTATTCGGCAAAATACAAACCATTTTAACCACTTGCAATTATAAGTGACAATTCCGCACTTTAGAATAGGACACGCGTTTTAATGTAGTCCTATTCAATGTAGAATCTACAAATAAAGTAAACGGACATCTTTTATTTAGAGTTTAGGAAGCTAAACTTACAATGTAATTCGAATCGATAAATGTGGCGACAAAACTAAACTGGTACAATAACACCTATGTGAGTTTGGAAAGGAAGCGGATTTCGTTATTTATTAGTATTTAATTGTATAAAATTCATATCTAAAAAATCAATCAATTCAGTTAATTTATTCTATTCTTTTTATTACCCTAATCAGTAATCGAGTAAAGGACATTTGATTTTTGATCTCGTACAACAAATTATGTCTTATACTTAACACAATAACAAATTGCCAATTTTATATTCCAAAATTACAATTTATGAAAGCACTTTATTTCATAATTACATTTTTGTTAAAATACAAAGATCACATTTCATATAGAACCATATTCCACCAACAACTCGATATTCAGAAATTGTCGGTTACAATGTTATTCGAGGCACCTCTTCAACTAGAGGTCAGCAATCAACTAAATGTTTTTAAAGTTTTTCTTGTTAATATTTTAATAATAGTTAATATGTATGTAAATATTAAAAAAAAACAAAAAATGTTTTCTTAAATAAATTAAATAATTATCTAAAAAAATAAAAATTAGTTCTTATTACAGGACATACAAAAAGCATTGTCATAACTGATGAAGCTATGTACTAATAGAGAAATAGCATTAATTATGAAAGGGTATTTTCCTCTCGGTTACTATGTTTTTATGCTTTTTTACCTTATAGGAGAGGTTGGGGGTAATTAAACCACTTTGCTAACATCGGGCAACGTTTCGCCTCTTATGTGGGGCACTTTTGGACCACGAATGAGATAAAAATATAAAAATCGGTATGTTCCATTTGAAATAATTCACCTTTGAGGATTTTCAAAACTACTATTTTGATACCAATTTTTAAACCTACGTTTTTGACAATTTTGCACAAATACTGTTCAAACGGACCCAGCTTAAAATAAAAAAATACACAAACCAAGCAAACAATGTTTTTGAATAGTTGATCATTCAAATTAGTTTTTGGTCTGCAAACGCTAATTTTGACATTAAATAAGTCAGATACGATTGAGGTGAGGTATGTGACATTGTACATGAAATATGCCTAAATTAGACAATAGAATCTATAAATGTAGCAATATATAGGGTGTTCCATTTAAAATAAGCAAGTTGATACATACTTCCGGTAAAACCGAAAGTTTTGCCATCTTTAAAATATTTTGATTGAATGACCCGCATTGACTTTGATATGTACGCAAATTTTCAGAATTTTCCTAAATATTTATAAACAATCGCGGCGGTTCCCGGTAAATCACTATGTCAATGTCGTGCACAGCGGCGCGTCTGCTCTCGGCATTTTTGCCTACTTTTTACCTCACTTTTCACTATGATGAATTAGTTACGTTTTCACTATCCCGGATGCCTCTGGCAAGAGGCAACATATGAATTTTACTGCAGAAAAAAATTGAATTGAACCACTAAGGCTATGAAATTCTCGTATATACTTATACGTTACAAGTAATTGTTATTGTGTGTTGCCTTATTGTAATATTCTCTGATTTAATTTTTTGAAAATGAGTGTGTATTCAATCCTTGAGAAAGTTCAAATGGATAAGTGGGTATACAGTGGTGAAAGCTATAGAAACACTTCTGCTTTGTTTGCTGTCGTTTTTCCGGATCAGCCAATTCCAAATAGCAGTACAGTAATGAGATTAGTGCGACTATTTGAAAAACTGGCAGTATACACAAGCCTCTGAAGCAGGTTCAACAAAACCAGAACATGGACAATGGTATCAGGTTTCGATGATTTATCGCCAGCCAGTTTACATTGTAAATAAATGCAATTATTGTAAATACTAATTTTTATTTCAAAAGTGGACTAAAAAATTAACAATTAAAATAATTCATCAAATATTTTTACAACCGATGTCCTTGTAAACTGATTAACACAAGTTATAACATCATATGATACGTTATCATAAAAACGACGTCGTTTTTTAAGTAAATCGAAGTTCAAAGAAAAAAGTTGAAGCTATTTGAAAATCCCTATTTATGAAAATCAACTAATTTTAAGGGATCATATCTCAAAGTGTAATTATAAAACAATAAAAATTTTATATTATTCTTAAAAGTTTGCATCAAATTAAACAAAAAATTTATATGTAAAACAAATTTATTTCAAAATTCACATTGAAAATAAGTAAATTATTTACACAAAAATTTATTCGCTTCAGACCCAGTTGGAAAAGATGAATCTGCTGAGTTTTTATTTTGAATCGAGAATAACTTCGCAAGTTGATTTTAAGAGGAAAAAAATAACATAAATTCACTGATAAAAGATATGCTGAGTCAATTGTATTTAATTTAAATATTCTTTTTAAAATTTTAATTCTCATTAATTACACACAACTTTTAGTACATTTTAAACAAACAACAAATAACTTGTTAATGTGATATTAAATTTGTTTTGTATTTTTGTTTTTGCGCAAAAAGCTTACAGTTGGATAAATTAAAAATCATAAATTATATGCGATCAAATCAACGGAATAAAGTTAATAAAACACGAGACGAATTTATGTGAAACACTTCAAACGAGTGCATAATTCTTTATCTTATCAATTTGAAATTAAAAAAGAAAGTATAGAAAGATGAATTTGCTTAAATTTTCTCGAATTTTGTCGGCACTGCATTTTTATGTAATTGTTTTCTTTGATTGTTTAGAATGACCTTAAAAAAGGTTTTTCACAAATTAAATTATTTTCTAAAGCGTCAATATCGAACAATAACAATGTCCCCACAATTTTTTTGCCACTCGCTGGCGCGGTGAACATCTTTTATTGGAATTAAAAAAAACTTTTGTCTTAGTTCTTTTTAGTATTCTTTTTGCAATTCACGTATTTGCTCTTAGCCATTGTCACAATAAATCACAATAACTTTTAGACACACGCACAAACTCGGAGCGGTTCAACGGTGACGCTAATTCAATGAACGCAAGAAAGCAACTAAAAATATTTCGCTAAAAATCGACGGTGGAGCCATCTACAAATCAGTGAAACTGTACGTTACATTTTCCCCATATGCGTTGCGGACCTTGAGTGACTTTATAATCAATGATTTATAGGTACAGTTTGGTAGTGCGAATCAACACAATGCAAAATATTATTCTGTTGTATTGCTATAAACTGTAAATTTTAGCTCATCCACTTCATCAGTTAAATATTTTTCCACTTTTTGTCTATGTTTGCATATAAGTTGCCTACAGTTTCCCATTCTTCACAACGAATTGATTTAAATTTATTTACCATAAATTTCCAGACGTATTATAATTTAAAAGTAACATGATTTGCTACATCTTTAACTTCAACCCCAATTAATTCGATTGAATTCAAGTCTGTATGATAGGGTGGCAATGATTATGTTAGCCCATTAATTTATAAATTAAATAATTTGTATGAACCGGTCGATTAACTTTGATTTTATTAAAGAGTTCTGGTTTTGTTTCATTTTTTTCAAATATGTATAATCGCATTTAACCACTTTTACAAATCAGTTTTTTCCAGCCAGACGTTGAATTAGACTTGGTAAGAATGTTATGGTATGAAACTAGCACGGAATTAGTCAAAATATTTAGAATTAATTTTTCAGTTAATCATTTTTTCAAATCATCGTGATAATTGCCTGACTTTGATCTCGATTTAGAAATTACAACAATGCGTTTCTTTTTTAAACAAGAGCGTTTCCTCCTTACTACTGACATCGTACTATTCAATACAACTTGAATATGACTTGTGCAGATAAAAATTGGACTTTGTGAACAATGATCCTGCCTTCCACCAAATTTTTCATTTTCTCAGTAACGTATATACGCCTTTGATCTTATTGCGGGAAGTTTGTAACAAGACCTCCCTGTTGTCGATGTTCTTCTGCTATTTGAAACCTACCTTTATAATAAGACAACTGCTTAATTTTCTTGTTAAATAGATATTTTCTTCAACAACTACAACATACTGTTCATTGTGAAATAAATTCAGCACATTACGCAAGTATAAAATTATAATTTGAATTATTATTATTTTATCTGTACTTGCAATTGACTTAAAATAACTTGCGTATGATTTCGAGTGGCCCCCTCTTTTATTTGAAAGAATGGTTTCTTTTATGGGACGATGGCAACTAATGTTTGTACGTTCCGCCACTGGAATATGCACAAAAATATAGTTATCTATGAAATGGAGGCACTAGGTCATAAAAATTTGCGCACGATTACGAGTCCCTCCTCTTTCCTGGTCTAAGCTTAAAATCCACACATTTATTCTGACATTCATGTTTGACATTGACGGCCTTCCATAAAATAACAATAAAAATACTAGTCCGTAAAGGGGCATAAAATGGCCGAAAAACTGTATCATAAACAGCAGGTAGTTGGCCGGTTGACCATAAAAATTTAACCACAGTTAATATGAAAACCTTTTAATTTAATATCTAATATTATTTTATAATTTATTTTATTTATTGTGTTTGGGGTTATTTACGTACCCGCGTTACAGTTCCAAACTACAATTTTATTTATGAAAACAAATTATTTCTTTATTTCTTTTGACTTATTACAGATTTATGTATGTCAGAAATATAACCTTTGTTATTATTTAAAACCCCATTATATTTTAATTAGAACGTATAATGTTTCTTTTATTATTAAAGAATACTTAATTTATAATATTAATAGCTATTTATTGTATATGTGTTTAGAGCGTTTAATTTTCTTAAGGGGATAATATGCCACTAAAACACGAATGCAATACAAGATTTTATCCACAATCAAACCAATTTAATTGAAAATAAGTAATCTGACAGTTCTAAAATTTCAATGTAATAGCAAATATTAGAAAATTTAGTGAAACTTTGGGCGGCTTTGCATTATTAGTTGCTAGGATGCTTGTTTATTAAAACAATATTTGTTAAAAAATTAGAAATCGTTTGTGTGCGTCGTTTTGAAAAATGTCAGAAAGTGATTCTTTGCCGGTAGAAATTAAAGCAGAAGCTGAAGAAGTAACCCTGCAACTGTTGCCAAATCTAAAGATGCATACATAAAAGAATTTGCTACCTTTAATGAATGGAGAGAGAAAAGAGGTGCAAACATCATAAACGAGGACGTCCTGTTGGCTTATTTTTAAATGTAAGAAGCAAGTTTGCCTCCTCGTCGATGTGGACGAAATATTCAATGTTAAGAGCAACTTTGAATGTGCATAGAAATATTGACATATCAAAATACGGCAAATTAATTGCTTATCTCAAGAGCCAATCAAAAAACTACAAGGCAAAAGAAGGCAAAAGTGCTTGAGAGGGACACATCGAACAATTTTTGAAAACAGCATCTGATGAAAAGTACTTAATGATGAAGGTACAACCAATTTTCTTTTCTTTTGTATTGGTATCTTAATTATTTTAAATATTTCTAGGTTGCTGTCATAATGGGTGTTTGTGGAGGTTTACGATGCAATGAACTGGTAAACTTAAATATTGAACATGTGAAAGATAAAGGATCTTTTATCTACGTGTCCATCCAGAAACAAAGACCAATATGTCAAGAAGTTTCACTGTATTAGACAGAAGGATTCTCTGTTAATGTTATGGAGATATGCAAGAAATACATACGCCTACGTCCTAAAAAGTACTATTTCGCAGGGAAGATTTTTTTGCGATATATAAATTCAAAATGCACCGTGCAACTTGTGGGAATTAACACTATTTCCAGAATCCCCTCACAGATTGCTTCTTTCTTAAAACTTCTAGACGGTAAATCCTACACGGACCATAGTATGCGCCGTTTTTCGGCGACTCTGTTGGCTAATGCTGGTGGTGATATTCTCACTCTTAAGAGGCACAGGCGTGAAGGTCATCTAGTGTTGTTGAGAGGTATATAGAAGAAAGCGAGTCAAATAAAATCGATATTGCTAGAAAAATTAAAGGAAAATCCAGCACAATGCAAGAGATCTCCGCGATGCAGTCTTCCTCAAACGTGGTTTGTGTAAATGTAAATCCTGATATTGCAAATAAGTTTACTTTTGATGTTAACGTGAATGTTAATATTAGTGTTAATAAATAATTACTAAATTTTCTGCAAATTTTTCTTGAATTTTATATATTACAAAACACTAATGTTTTATGGAATATAAAACACTAGTGTTTTATAGGTGTTATAATACGTTTCATGACGGCATAATAGCTCTATAATATGGTAATTGTGGATAAATTAAATTTAAACACTTATTTGATTAATTAAAAAGTAATATCATTATATGACGTTCAATTTTTATCGAAGGTCGAGGTCAAAAATTCTCTCTCTCGTGTCATTCGGTAGAGCGTTTTTAGGTTTAGAGTTTTTCGAATCAAATTGTTAACAGAAAACAGATTTGAATTTAAACAACATAAATTTACTCCTTAGAATACAAACCTCAAGTGTAATTCAGCAGGACAATTTAATGAATACGAAAATTAGAACACGTCAAACTATTTATTTTAGATACATATAAATTTTAATTTGAATAAACTGTCAGATTGGCAACTTTAAATGTCAATGGAGACCGCGATACTTGATTAAAAATTTCTAAATCAAAAAACCACTAGTGTATTTGTCGCTGGAAAAGTTGCAGGTGACTTTTGCCAATGTCAAAGTGACAATTACAGTGCGGCATATGCGATTTTTTATACATTAATTAAACTGTCAAATTCAAATTTAGCTTTAGACAGTGTATAAATTCTTCGCCACCCACTTGGCTCTTGTCGTGGATAGAAATTTACCTTAAATGTAGAAAGACGTCCAATCTATAAAAGAAAGAGAGAGAGAGAGAGCACCACCTGTTCGTGTCTTGTTTAGTTGTCTTCTCTCATGAACAGGTATGAAAAAAAAAGTTAAAATGAACGTCGACACAATCTTAAAAAACAACTCGGTTTCAAACAGATAAATATTAAACAGAGAAATATTTAGATAAGCAACTCAACCTACACGACTGAACTAAAAGGAGCGACTAGACTTTCTAATTACTTGACGTACCTACGTGTTGCATGAATAAATAAACAAGACTATTTCCCTCAGTATTAATTTCAACCAATCATACTAATGAATATTAAGAAAGTTACCTAGCCTATGTGAGAACTCGCAAAGCCAGCAGGCTTCGCATGAACAATAATTGGCCCCAGCACTTACACTAACATTCATCAGTTGACTAATCAATATGAATGCAGAGTACATGGAATTCGGAAAATGAATGGAGAGTAGGTGTGCGCTCGCACAAGTCATTAACATATTAATAAGAGATATCATCGATTATTTCCTTCGTCTGTCAAATTTAAATTTTGCACCTATCACGTACTTGGAAACTGATTTGACGCAGCCAATCAAAACGAAATAAAGCGACTATTCACCTTGGTGGTAAATAGTCGACTATTTGGCCATCGTCCTCAATATTCACCTGAAGGAATTATTTTTGACTCACGAAATAATCTTATTAAATATAACGCGACCTTGACAAATTAGCTACTATTTTATTGTTACTAAATTTCTCGTAATTTTACAATTTGTCTCGACTTAATTTTGGCATTAATAATCAAAGATTAAAGCCCTCGAGCTAAAGCTCTCGGACTCTAATAAGATTATTAATGCCATAATTAAGTCTCGACGAATTGATCCTAAAAGAAACTCGAAATTTAGGTGCAATAAAAATAGTCGGCTATTTGTCAAGGTCTTGTTATATTACTGTCGACTATTTCCTTTAGAAAATTTCAACCAATCATATTAGAGAAATCGCCTAGCAACGGACGAATATCACCGAGTACTCGATGCACCATGAAAATATCCGGGTATTTGCACTTCTGCTAAGAGTGAATATTTTATGACATTTTATAAACATTCGAACTATTCAAAACCATTTATTGATTTAAGTTACAATTCGTATTTGAATAATAATAGTTATAGTTATTATTGAAAGTACAATTGTTATATAAACTACTTGCTGCACTGGAAGCAGTGAGGGAAGCAGCGTTTGTTGAAACATCGTTAACATTTTCTTTTTTGGATTCTCCTCGTAGCTTTGCAATTAAATTTTCGTGATGACTTCCATCGACTTTCAAATATGGATTTATGGAAGAGATACTTGAATGGCCTGTTATTTTAATAATTTCATGTTCTCCTACACCACGTTTAGCAAGTTGATCGATTAGAGTGGTTTGTTATTTTACTGCGTTTTACATTTATTCCAATCATTTTAGGCGCAGTTGTAGTCCACTTAGAAAATGTGTTTCTTCCTATGGGCAAATTTTTAAAAAACCCAACAGAATTCTTTTGTTTCCAAGCTGGATTCGGTGATAAGAAAAACCGATTTGTAGTAAGGTGGGTGGCTCTCTTTTCGATAAGTTTATGGAACAATATGAAAAGTTATTTTCTCTCACAAGTACTAGACGATTGTATAAAAATACCTGACTGGACATCGGTCCGGATTGATTTTATTTTCTACCAACCATTTCTTTTGTGTAAGCGGCTTTCCCCCTCCTTGATAGGTTTTACTAAATATTGGGTTATAAATAATTCGTCATGAATGTGAGCCAAAACTATCTTTTTATGTTTCAATAAAATTCTGCCGCTTCACCACCTCTCCAAGCCAGGTCCAATGCCACTATGGAATAAAACTTTCTTTGCAACCCTTCAGGAGTATCTTCATTCCATAAAGCTACGATTTAATTCTGTTCGTCTTCGCTTAAAACTGAAGCACTACTTTTTCTTTTCTCGGCGAAGACTTGCAGTTGTCTTCGTTTTGCATTTCGTGCACTTCTCGCGTCTTTAAATTCCACATCCTTAAATGGATCGAAAGTTGTTCCAAATTCCTTGTAAAATTTTTCTTCGAGTAGTTTGGCGATTCTGTTCCACTGAGTATTTACTACACCTTCTTTGTAGTCGGATCCGACTTGCTTTTTCGTATTAAAAGCATGTGACGTTTAGGGTGTATTACTCTAAACACCGGTTTGGGTGCGTTCGATTAGAATTCAGCAGCGTTTATTATTGTACATAGCGTAGTCGAGCTATACTAATTCTAATGATGAATGGAAACGTTGTTGTCAGCATGTAGTAATCGGCGTACTACGTCCTATGCGATGTCACCTGATGTTCCGGTGTTGTGTGTCGTACGGAAGAATTGAAGAATTGGTGAACCGAACCGAACTGGTGAGACAAACTGTTGAACCGTGCTTCTTTACCGAACTGCCAAACTGCCGAACTGAATTGTGTTGTGCTGTACCTACTTCGTTTTATACATGCGAAGTAGGTTAGTGTGCTTAATAAGCAAGGCCGTTAGAAAAGCTGAGTTTGCATTTGCCTACTTGCAATTGTTTGTTATTGTTTCCGCGTTTAGTACATACGTAATACGCAGATGTAGAATTGGTTAGAATGGGGTTGCGATGTCAACCCCACAAGCAAAATCCATAAGGATTTCTGCTACCTGAGATAAAGAAGTACCTCCGTTCAGTAAGTAAGCCTTTTCCTCGCAGAATGCTTCGAACTGCTTCCACACACGCTTTTATGGTGTTTGTAGGCGTTAATACACCAATTTCTTCATCTATTTGGCTTGAGCTTGTTTGACCAAAGGGAGAACACATTTTTAAAAGGAAAACGTTTCCACAATCGAGATAAACGTGTTTTTTTAATTTGTTTTTTATTTTGCGTTTTGCTTGAAATCTTATTAAAATTGCATGAAATTTTCTTCGGGAAATAGTCCTCGATATATCCCTCGTGCATGTCATCCTTGAACATCTTTGAAAATATTCGGCTATTTGGCATGCACTTAGGATATAACTACTGAATATTCAATGCAACATGCAAATACCCGTGTATTTGCAAATGTGCATAGAGTGAATATTTCATAAATTAAAAAAAAAAAAGGGGTTTAATTATTACATTTTTAGAATGAAAATGTTGACCCAATAACGTTCACATTTTTTAATTAATTTTTTACGTTTGAGATATCATAATAGCGGTACTACAGTCTCGATTTTCTGATCGTAATTAATTCAAAATGAAGTATTTTTTATTAATATCCATAATGAAATTCCTCCTACAATAATTGCGTGAGATATTCTTCGGGAAATAATCCTCAATATATCCTTCCCCTTGCATGCCAAATACGCAATCATTATAATATAACTACTGAGTATTAAATTTAAACTAAACTGGATTGCGCTTTAAGCCGGAATATCTTAATTACTAATGTGCTGATAACGAAGTGGTCCTTGACCGAAATAAAAATATAAGAAAATGAAGGTTATGCCACGTTAAATGGTCCTAGACGTAAAGTGTTTGATGTATATAATAAAATTGAGTCTCATTTATATACCTACTAGACGATATACTCGGCCACTTCGTTTTAGATATAAACAACAACAGTCTATCTAAATTAAATGCGTATATCGGTTATTACACAAAAATAAGGTGTTATACACTTAGTTTAAAACCCGTCTCATGTAATAGACGTGCAATTGTCTTTCAAATGAACAGTTAAGAAATAAAATACCACTTATCTGTTTGGTCTATCGTAGTACATCAAAGTCGTTGATAATCTTGACGAATAGAGAACGAACTCTGGCACTTACTATAACTTCTTGGTCGACAGCCAGACAGCTTCGACGAGGTACCCAGGCAGTAATAAGCGATATCCACCTTTGGCAGTGTCAATCTTATCGTAACTAGGACGCAGTAGTGTGGTGGCCTCAACAGAATAGACAAAGTCTTCAGGTAGCAATACTAGCAATTCTAAGCTTAGAATATTAATTAAAATGACAGTTGTAATTTCATCTCGTTCATTCACGGTAGAATTTTTGGTGTGTTCCATTTCAACCACAACTTTTAAAAGAAGACGTTCAACCATATGAACTCAATTACATATGAAAGATTCAATGTTCGGAGTAGGCAACTTAAGTTACATGATTACAATGAAGGTTGCGTATATGTTAGAATATTAACGTTATAATTATTAAATTTGGTTTAATTAAAGCCTGATGAAGGTGGTACCTTGAATAAGTTTCCGAAACATAACTTTAACAAAAAAAAACAAAATAACATTTTTTAGGAGAAACTTATCTAATTGTATTCATTTTTAGAATGATCAACACCCGACATAATTTAATTTAACTTTCACTTATTTATTATACTTTAGGTTTAGGTAATTAGCGGCATAGAAGTTTAGTAGTTTGTTGGTATTTACATAATAGCTGCATTAAAATACATGTATGCGCATATAATAATTATAATTTTAAAAAGCGCATTATTACGTGTTAAATTTCTTAGAAAAAAATCCATTTGAACTTGTTTATGCATGACTCACTCTTTTAATCTAGATATTTCTGTTATATACCTACATGCAAACTCGTAATTTAGTCACTTACAGTTTTAATCGAGTTTTATGGCACAATTTTCATGGTTACATTCAACACGATTAAACAAAGAAAAATGTGTTCATAATATTGATCAGTCATTAATTATATTTTATTTTAGGATTAGGGCCGATTCAAAGGAATTTAACTCGATCTTGACCCAATAAAATATTGAAAATCTTACAAATCATTTTATTTACAAAGCTATTCAATCATTTAATCATTATGTTTATTGAATTGTTTCAGTAGTTTACTGAAAATCTTTAATTTACTCCTTTGTTGTTTACCTTATTCCTTATTATTTGCATTTATTACTTAGTTATTTAACATTTGAAAAGAAATTAAAACAAGGAACAATATTATTCAAAAATTAGCTGAAACAAATTGGGGAGCGGATGCAAAGACACTGTTAGTATTTTGTTGGCTATTACTTTATCCTACTATTTTTTTCGTGGTTGTCGTGACCTTTGGATACTTGAAGTAGTTCATTATACCTCGGCATGCAATGACAGTGGTGTTATATTTTATGTTCTTATTTACCGTCTGTTATATTTACAACTTAATCAATATTACTAAATATGGTGGGTCAGGGTTCACATGTTTTAGTTTTGGTGGTTTTTCTAAACCTTAAAGCAAATGCTTTGCCAAGACGAACCAATCCACAATTACACACGGTTTTGTCAGTACAGTATAGTTTATACTGAACTTCTAGGGCCCCATACATTACACTTACATCACAACACAATAATAAAAAACAATGTAGCCGTATAAATTGTTAGAACATCTGTTTGTTTTAATTTACGCTAAAATATGTTACTATGTTTTGATTTTATAAATATGTAATAAGAGTGTGGTTGCTATGTTTATAAAAACGATGTTCAGTTGGTTGTTTATATTTATATACAAAATGTGTATTTGAATTATTTTCATTCTGAATTTATTAAAACATGTTCTTTAAAACTTACAAGAGTTTAATTTATAAAAGGTTATGGGCCCAGAGCACAATGTTGTGGAGATGATAAGAAAAGCGTTGCATTAGTAAAAAGAATTTTGAAGAATAGACATAACTAAGAAAAGGAATAATGGCGCAAATGGGAAATAAAATTATTACATAGAGATTTTTAAAAGGCGAAAATTATCACAATTGGAAGTTTAGAATGGAATTAATACTTAGTGAAAATGGTGTATTTGAAAGCATTGAGGAAGAATTAAATATTGAAAGAACAACTATAGAAAAGGAGAAACAAGAAAAATTAAGGAAAGATAACAAAGCTAAATCGTTAATTGTTCAAAATGTAGATGATAATCAATTAGAATGTTTGAGAGGAAAACAAACTGCCTTTCAAATGTGGAAAATTCTTCAAGAAAAACACGAGAAGAAAGGGTTACCTGGACAGTTGTTTTAAAACGGAAATTGTTATCAATGAAACTTGCAGAAAATGAATCGTTAGAAATATTTGTGCAGGAATTTGAAGAAGTAGTTCGACAATTAAAGGAATCGGGAAGTGAAATCAAAGATGAAGATTTAGTGTGCAATTTACTTTTGGGTTTACCAAAATCGTATGAAACTGTCGTTACTGTCATAGAAAACATTGAAAACGTCACGTTTGACATTGTCAAGAGAAAATTATTTGCCGAATACGAAAAAAGAAAAGTGTCAAAATCAGATCAGGAATCACAAGAAAGTTCATGTGCATTTTATGTTACAAATAAAGCTTGTTTTAGATGTGGTAAAATGGGACATTTTATTAGAGATTGTCAAAATGTGTTCAATCGAACAGCAGAACGGGGAAGTTTTTATAGAAGCAGCAGCAGCAGAAGTAGAAACTACAGAGGAAGAAGCCGCAATCGAGGAAGAGGTTGGAGCAGATATAATATCACCAATCACGGTAGTAATCATGTTGAACAAAATGAAAGCGTAAGAAATGAAGTAAGTGTAGACGATAGTAATAATGCTGTATGTTTTATGAACGAATCAAATATAAAAGATGTAGAAATCGATGAGAGGGACAAATTAAAGTTTTTCATAGATTCTGGTTGCACAGACCACATGGTCAATGATAAAAGATATTTTTCTGATATGCTAGTATTAAATGAACCTATTAAAATTACAGTAGCCAAAATGACAATTTTTAACGGCTATAGGAGTTGGTAACATAGAAGTTTTAAGTAAAGTAGGCAACAATGAAATTAAATGTAGCATAAAAATGTATTTTTGTTCCTCAGCTAAGAAAAAAACTTGTTATCTGTTAAGAAACTTGAAATGTCAAATCTCAAAGTTATTTTTGAAAATGAAACAGTAAAATTAAGCGATAAAATGATAGATTGTTAAGGATAGGTGTTAGAAAGAATCTTTACGAAATTTCATTTAAATTAATAACGTCAGAATGTTTGAATATTGAAAGTGACAAGGATGAATTTAAAAATGGCAAGGCGGTATTCACATATTGGTTTTACAGGATTAAGAGAAATAATTAAAAAGAAAATGGTGATAGGTATAGATCAAAACATAAATAGTCAAAAAGTTGAATTTTGTGAACCTTGCATTATCGGTAAAATGACACGATTTCCATTTAGTACTAGAACCAAAAGCAAGAGAATATTAGAAATTATACACACGGACGTTTGTGGTCCTATATCTCCAACATCGTATGATGGAAATTCTTATTTTGTGACATTTATAGATGATTTTTCAAATTTTACAATTATATATTTAATAAAACAGAAGCGTAAAGTTTTCGAAAAATTAAGAGAATTTGTACAAATGGTTGAATCCAAATTTGTCTGTAAAATATCAAAACTTAGATGTGATAATGGAGGTGAATATTCCTCTGCAGAACTTATTAATTTTTGTAAGCAAAAGGGAATCATTTTGGATTATAATATTTCGGGTTATAGACTTTGGAACATAGAAAACAGAAATTAATCATTCGTAGGGATGTCGAATTTGATGAAAATAACTACCATTTTAAAAATAGTATGGTGAAAATAGATTCTAATGTAGAAAACTCAAACGAAAATGAAATTGAGAATAAAGAACAAGAATTAGATTTAAATAGTGATTCAGATGTTTTGAATGAAGATAGCTTAGTAGTAACTAATAGAAAGAATAAAAGAAAAGTTAAGATTCCAGCAAAGTTTGACGATTACGAGTTGTATAATTTAGAAAATAGAGTAGATAAAGATAAATGGTTACGAGCAATAAATAGGGAATTAGAATCGATTAAAAGTAATCAAACTTGGAAAAATCACTGAACAAACAAATTTTAGATACGAAGTGGGTGTTTAATTATAAGCCGATGGAAGATCAAGAAGATGACAAATATAAAGCAAGATTGGCAGTTAGGGATTTTGCTCAAAAAGAATACGAGAATTTTACTGAAGTATATTCGCCAGTTGCAAGATTAATAACCATTAGAGCACTTTTAATAATTGGTAATCAACAAAAATTTTACTTTCAACAACTTGACATTAAAACGGCATTTCTTAATAGTAAACTAATGGAAGATGTTTATATATATTTTCCACAAGGCGTAGATTACAAGAAGAATAAAGTCTTAAAATTGCAAAAATCACTTTATGGACTAAAGCAGTCGTCTAAATGTTGGAACGATGAAATTAATACTTTTTGCTAAATATTGGATTCACTAGATCAGATAATGATTACTGTCTTTATATTTTATGTGAGAGTAGTAACAAAGTGTTTTTAATTTTGTATGTTGATGATATAATTTTGGCAGGAGTAGATTTAGATCAATTAAACAAAATTAAGGGTAAAATAATAAAAAGGTTTTCAGTAAAAGACAAAGGTATGCTTAAATACTTCTTAGGATTAGAGATATTCTATGATAGGGATAAGGGCTTATTAAAAATTCATCAATCACGATACATTAAGAGTATTTTGAAACGGTTTTATATGAATGACTGTAAAGGTACTAGTTTACCAATAGATCCTAAATTGAAACTTAATGAAAGTAAAATGACGAAAAATCCTATTCAAAAGCTCGTGGGATGTTTGATATATTTAATGTCGGGAACTAGACCCGATATTTGCTTTGCTACAAATTTTTAGTCGTTTTCAGAGTAACGCATCCGATGAGGTTTGGAATCAGGCGAAACGAATCTTAAAATATCTAAACAGTACTGTAAATTTTGGTTTAGAATATAATCGTTGTAATAATATTATGAATTTATGTTGTTATGTTGATGCTGATTGGGGTGGTGACACGCATGACAGAAAATCTGTTACCGGTTTTGTATTTAAAATTGGCAATAATATTGTAATGTGGGCCACGAAAAAGCAAAACTGCGTTTCACTAACTACAACCTAGGCAGAATTAGTAGCTTTATGTCATGCTGTAAGTAATGGTTTATGGCTAAAGAAGCTTTTATTTAATTTAGATTATAATTTTGAACAGATCACTTATTATGAAGATAACCAGGGCTGTTTAGCTTTAATAAAAAATCCGTCAAATAATCGTCTTGTAAAACATATGGATTTAAAGTTTAACTTCATTTGTGATCATTTCAAAAAAGGAATTATAGTATTAGTTTATGTTAGTAGTGAAAGCCAGCAGGCAGATATTTTTACTAAAGGTTTACCTTGTATCATGTTTGTAAAATTTAGGGAACTGTTAGGCGTAAAAGATTTTAGCGAGGAGGAGTGTTAGAACATCTGTTTGTTTTAATTTACGCTAAAATATGTTACTATGTTTTTGATTTTATAAATATGTAATAAGAGTGTGGTTGCTATGTTTATAAAAACGATGTTCAGTTGGTCGTTTATATTCAAATACAAAATGTGTATTTGAATTATTTTCATTCTGAATTTATTAAAACATGTTCTTTCAAAACTTACAAGAGTTTAATTTTTAAAAAATTAGTACCCCTGTGTATTATTTTCACGATAGTAATGTAAATGTACCTCCTCAAATACAAATGCAACGACTTGAAGTAAATGTCCCTTTAAATAAATTAAAAAACAACTTTGACAATTAATTGACGTTTCATTATGGCCCGCGGGCCATAAAGACGGCCGCGGGCCATAAAGAGGCGGTTACGTTCAGGTGAATTTGACATAATAGACTGATTATAATGGATCTGTGCATAAAGTTAGTTTTCCCCAAAAAAGTTACGACGTTGCCAAGTTACCTCATTTAAAATTGAGTTAAGTACCTATTTAAGTAGGTTGATTAAGCATTTCTCGATTCCATAATTGAGGATGAGTGCTCCTCAAGTCCTCCTAAATTTGAACCTAAAACTTTAAAATTGGTAATACTGCAATAAGGCATTTCAATGCGTTGTCAGATAGGTGTCTAAGACCTTTAAAAATGGCTACTGTAGGGCAAACTTACGTATAATTAGATGGATTTTATCATTATGTTATAGGATTTTAATATAGTTTATACGTTTAATTGATTTGTAATGTACCATAATGCCAGCATTTGGTTGTGTAGTGAACTGTGCCAATTTTTAGAATCAATATGTCGTATCATTGATTATAAAAAAGTTACATGTCGTATGTAAACATAACTCAGGAATCCAATAACTGTTCATATGTTATTCATAATAAAAGTAACATAGCACAGTCTGATCTCCATATCTTCTAAAATTATAACTCTTAAAGGACTATTTACACACGTCAGTGCCGTATCAGTACCGTGTCAGTTCAGTATCATTGTTATCCGTGGTCGCTCAGTGATGTCAATCACACACACGTCCGTAGTATATAAACAGTGCTTGCAGTGAAATATCAGTGGAATGGCTTGTTTTACCAATAAAGAATTGGCAATTATCGCCATAGCCCTAGATGAGGAAAAGGAAAATAAGAGTTTAAATAAAAAGCGAAAATGGGTACACAAGGCATGGATGACACGACAAAGTGAAGGAGAATTTATTGCTTTATATCGGGGAATTAGTAGACGATGAACAAAAATTTTTGAATATTTTAGAATGTCTCAAAATTGTTTTAATATATTGCTGAATAAAATAGAAAGACATTTAATGAAACAAGACACGCACTGGAGAAAAGCAATTACCCCGAGGAACGTTTAGCAGTATGTTTAAGGTGAGTAAGCGTAATTATTGTAATAAAACAGTTTTTATTCAAAGAAAGGTAACTGAGAACATAACTAAACATAAATACCAAATATATGTATGTAATAATATACTAAGTTAAAGTCTTGATAATTTTTAAAAAGGTTTGAATCGAGTCCGCTTGTTGATAGGACGATGACGCAATAATACTTTGATCAAGTACTCTGGGATGCTGTTGGTCTACATCTGGATTAGGTGACGACAGTGGAGTCGAGGTTCGTGTAGAAGTATTTGAATACATTGCCGGTGATTGTGCCATATCGCATGGAGATGTAACATTTGGATATTGGCTAACACAAGGTGTTTCTGAAGAACTAATTCGATGTTCACCATGCAATGATTGGTTTGATCTATACGCCGGCGCAGTTATCATTTGCAGTTCGTATTTTGAACTGTCTGAAATATTTCAGATTTGGCTAAATTTAAATAATATGGACTTAGAGTTTTGAGTGTTGATTATGATTCCAGTTAAAAATGCGTCCACGGAGTCTACTTTTCGAACAGATGAATTGGAAGGTTCTGACTTTTCTTGAAGTAGGTATTCCATCAATTGGGAAGATGCACTTTGTTGGGAGGCATTTACTTTTTACGTTTGTTGGAAGTTGTTAAATACGCTTTAGGCGTAGAAAATTGCCTTGATTCATCTTCAGTTTCTAGTTCAACAATTGGAGGATTTTCATCATTCACTGCGTTCTGTTCATTGCTTTGTTCTTCTTCATTATCTTCCTGTTCCTTCACCTCGTCTTCTTGTGATTCAATATTTCCTTTCGTATTTCTCTCATCAAAAAAATTTATTTAGGAATTCCAACTGCTCCGCGTATTTATACAGTTTTATTTTTTTTGCGGATTGTCCACTTTTAGTTATTGTTTTTTTTAAAGCGTTTCTGTAATTGTCTCTTATATTGTTCCATCTGGTCTTACATGCGGACCCTGAAAATAAATTAGTGGTTAGGTGCTGAACTGTGTAGTCTATACTAAATTAACAAATACTTTTTTTGTAGGTATCTCGCTACTGGAGATTCTCTAAAAACAATATCATTCAGTTACCGCATGGGACATTGTACAGTGCATAAAATTGTAATAGAAACTTGCAAAATACTAACAAACATTTTAATGAGTGAAATGTTGCCTCAACCTTTAGAAGAAATGTGGAAAAATATTGCTGATGGCTTTAGCACAATTTGGAATTTCCCAAATTGTTTGGGTGCGATAGATGGGAAACATTTTACAATTCAAGCTTCCCCAAATAGCGGATCTCAATTTTTTAATTACAAGAAAAACTTTTCTGTTGTGTTACTGGCAGGCACTTGTTGATGCACATTACAACTTTATAGCTATTGATGTTGGTCCTGCAACATTACCAGGCATAGACACTGAGGCTCCTTATGTGATTGTTGGTGATGAGGCATTCCTCTAAAAACTTATCTGATGCGCCCGTATCCAGGAAACGGATTGAGTGATTCTAAGCGCATTTTCAACTATCGTTTAAGCAGAGCTCGAAGGACTGTTGAAAATTCTTTTGGTATTTTAATTCAAAAATTTAGAATATTTACGAGACGAATCCAGGCCAAACCGGAAAATGTAGATAATATAATTTTGGCAGCTTGCATTCTACATAACTTCATAAAAAATATGACACAAGCACATATACATATCAAAAACCAAATGCAAACTTGGATGTTATTCGGCAGACAAACCGACAAAATCTACCTATGCAAGGGAAATGCAACTAATGCCGCATTTGTTGTAAGAGAATTGTTTACTAACTACTTTATATCAGATATTGGACGTGTGCCTTGGCAAGATGAAAAAAATTTAAGAAACGGTTATTTTATAACTTATTTAATTAATAACATTTTAACTTTTACAATTTAATAATAAAGTAACAACTTACCTTCAAGTTTCAGTTCTTTTCCTATATTTCCCAAATATTGTTTTTAAAACCGGTGTCCATGTATTTTTATTTGACAAATCGTACAATTCTGGACAATCTCGTACTAATTCAATTAATTTTTCATCCATTTTTTATTTTTCTTAGAGCAACCAAAAATCCCGTTAGCACTTCAGTGAAAATGTCGTAAAATATCGTTGTCGATCTACTTAACATTCACGTTACGGATACTGCAGCGGCACTGACGGTAAAAGACGTTACTGTGTCGGACTTGTCTGAACAGGTCAGTTTGATACAAACGCAACGATATTTTATTTTTCACTGACACTGATACTGAACTGACACGGTACTGATACGGCACTGACGTGTGTAAATAGTCCTTAAAGGAACAAAAATATTCAATTTTTAACCTCTTGAAAACTTGTTGATTTTGACGTACGACCTATTGCAGTATCAACGACGATATTTTTGTTTAGATTGTTATTGACAATTTTAATATTCTCAAGAAATACATGAAACGAATTCGAAATATGAAATATATGTGTATTCTTCGAAGAATAAATAAATAAAGAATAATGGAAAAGTACGAGCATTACGAAATCGGAGAACAAAACTGTGTAATGGTGTATCGTTTTTAATTAAAATTCATTGGAAATTTTAATTGTTTATTTTATTTGGTTGACAGTTTATGTTTTCGTGATGTTTTCTGTGTTGTATCGAATTAATTCAGTTCGTTTGTTTCGTTCGTTATTTAGTTAAAATTAATTTCAAACATAGTAGCAACTCTTATAACCTAAATAACTGTTAGGATTTAAGGTTCACAATTGTTTACGATTTATAATCACATTTGATTCAAGTCAAAACGTTCACTTTAGAAAAGAACATTCGTCCAAATTCTGAGAAAAATTCAACATCAAAAATCATTTTGTATTTCAATAATTTTTTTATGTTGTTAGTATCTCGATTAGTACAGTAAATAGAGATATATTTTGACAAAAATAATAGTAGGATACCGCCGGTGCCATTTAATTGTAAATTGTATAAAGTACTTTATATTCATGTTTTATGCCAAAAATGAATTGTCATTATATTGTTAATTAACATTTAAATGCAAAAAGTGTTTTTCTCAACTTTTTTTTCTGAGTGAAAATAATGAACCAACATTAATAGTGTAAAGAAAAGTTGTAGAGAATCAAAATACAAAATAAAATGAGGACTCTAGATCAGATTATAAATTTCAGAGAAACATCCGAAAAAGTGAAATATTTGTGTTTTTCTTTTAAATGTGTGGATTCATCATTTCTTTGAGATGTAGCATAAATCTTTCAGGAAATAGGAGGTAATGATATGCTTAGGTGTGTGCAAAACCCTGCAATTGTCGAGCAGATAGTTTATGCAAAATTGCGATTTAATTTTTAAAGCAATATATTTAATCGAGGCTGAATGCTCGTGTGGTCGTTCAATTGGCAGAAATAAAAAGATCTAAAGAAAGGAACAAAATGTATATTCTCATTTTTCGATAAAATGATATTTAACACGCAAAAAATGCATGCTACGATGACTTAAAATGACCAAGTGCGAGAAAACGTAGGGTAGTGGGAGTATCCGTCCTCAGCGCGCTTATATAAATTGCAGTCCCCCTTAAGCGGCGCTAGCGGACGGGTACTCCCACTACTCCGCCGTTTTCTCACACTCGGTGATTTTCAGTCATCTTTACATGCATTTTTTTGGTGTTAAATATCATTTTATCGAAAAATGAGATATACGTTTTGTCCCTTTCTATTTCAACTTTACATTTTTTTTTATTTTTTAACAATCGGTAAACCACACGAGCATTCAGCCTTGAGTGAATATATTGCTTTAAAAATTTTAAATCGCAATTTTGCAAAAACTAATTGCGCGACAATTGCAGTGTTTTGAACACACTAAGTACGCATGTATTACCTCTTATTTCGTGAAAAGATTTATGCCACATCTCAAAAAAGACGAATCTACGAATTTAAAAAAGAAAACACAAGTATTTCACTTTTCCAATTTTTCTTTGAAATTTATTATCTAAATCGAGTCGAATTAGTGCTCATTTTATTCGTATTTTTATTCTCTACAGACTTTTCATTTTACACCATTAATGTGTGGTACATTACTTCACTCACGAAAAAAAGTTGAAAAAAAACACTTTTTTTTTGCATTTAAATGTTAATTAACAATATAATGACAATTCATTTCGGTATAAACATTATAAAATCTTTTATTTTCTTACATGCGGTATCCTACTATTATTTTGTCAAAAATTTACTTATTATTTACTCTATTGACTGAGGTAGATATGTACTACATCATCGTAATAACAGATTCAGATTGCAAATGCGTTTGTAACTGTCATGAGTCATTATTATATCTTCGGAAAAGTAACCACATAGGTTATTGGAGCAAAGCAAATAGGACTATTCCAAATTTGTGACACTATAACAACATTTGGACACATCTCACTATAAATACAGAGGAATGAGTGGTGTTTTTCTGACTGGAAGTGTATCTTAAGAGGAATGATTCCATATCACCTTAGCTCAATTTGCTTTAACAGAAACATGAAAATATTCACTTGGTTACTAAAAACTCTGCCCAAAATAACAATTAAAGAAAAGCGTATGAAACACCTACGTGTTGTTCTTTATATACACACATAAGCAGAAGAATGTAATTCTTAAATCATTTAATACAGACCAGATTTAAAACAGCTTTGTTTTGACCAAAAATAAAGTTTATCGTATTTTTTATTGTAATCGTGAAGATTGAAAGTATCAATTAATCGATTTATATTGAAAAATATGTTTTGAATTACAAGAATATAATGTTAAAACATTCTGAATTTTAGTGAACTTTAAAATTTTTTATCGATTTTACAAGTCTCAAAGAAAAACAATCAGTCATTCCATAGATTCGGTGTATAGCAATTTGTAAGAAAAAAAAATTAGAGTACAAATCTTAAATTGTAGATGGTAGCCTTAATAGAAAATTGCAAGTTTTAAGCCTGATTTCGTATTGTAGCATTCCTCTTAAGAAATAATATATTAATGTGAACTATATTTGTTAATTGTAGATGACTGGAAATGCTCAGGCAGACAAAAAGCGAGGCTATTAAAATGAAGTAAACTGGTAGTAAACCATTAATAGATTTAGAAAATAAATTACTAGATTTAAGTGAAAAAAGGGGTCATTAAGGTACTGGTTTACCTGAAATTGGTTTAGAAAATGATGGTACATATTCTTAACATTTGTTTTATAGTATATAAATAAATCTAACATTTTAAACAATGTATTTACTTCTGAACATTCCAGTAATAACCACCTTAAGCAGTTTGTAGAGCCATTGAATAAGAACTAAAAATAAAAAGAGTATGATACAAAATTGAATTGAAATTAAAGTTGAAATATGAAAATATTGAATTTCACTTTTAGATATTGTTAATGTTTTACTTATACCAAAGAAACTCTACTTCTTACTTTAAAATTTATAATAGTACTTTTATAATTAACCAAAAAAACAAGATATTGGATATGGTATTATGTTAAGTTACTTTTATTAATTTTGCAGTATTAGAATTTGCAAAAACTATTAGAGTTTATGTTACTCGATGAAATATAAAAAGTTAATAACTACTTGGCTGTTTTATTTCTCTACATTAATTTTGACGAAAATCATTATCCATTTACTGAAACATACAAGAAAAATAGTATAATCAAAATACTCTCAGTTTATCTACCTATGGCAATCTCTTCAGCAACAATATTTCGCATTCTTAGTATGTTGTGCAAATGAATTGTCATTATATTGTTAATTATCATTTAAATGCAAAGAAACTTTTTTTCTCAACTTTTTTTTCCCGCGTGAAAAGTAGTGAACCAATGTTAATGGTGTAAAAAGAAAAGTTATAGAGCATAAAAATACGAATAAAATGAGCACCAATTCGATTTGATCAGATAATAACTTTCCGAGAAAAATCGGAAAAAGTGAATGATTCTGAAAGAAGATGTTCAACATGTCCTCCTTCCATTTGTATAGACATTTCGCATCTCCGTAAAAGTGAACGCCGCTCTCTCAGATTCCAGTTTGTACGAGCAGTCTGGCAGGGCATGTTTATTTATTCTAACTTAACTCATCTAAATTATTCACAGGACTTGGATAAATTATTGTCTTTAATGCCCCAAATGCAAAGTCAGTGCGGAGTGAAGTCGGGGAGATCTAGAAAAACAATTGCCGTTTGTAATTTTTGTTTTAGTTAATTTCTTATCAGGACTGTATAATGCGTTTGGCTCATCGTGCATCAACCGCATATTAATTCTGTGGTTGAGATATGTCTTCTAACTAGCTTAGTGGCAAGGTGTTTCCTGCAAAATCAGGTACAATTGACTAGTCAAACGGTTAGGAAGGAAACAAAAGGTCCTATCAGATGTTCCCAGCCACCAAGGCCAAACGTTGTTGAAAATTGGTGTTGATGATTTTTGATTCGTAACAATGGCGTGCGGGTTTTTCGTCGGCCCAAACATTGCTATTACGAAATTAAAAATGCAATTTCTCGTGAAACCAGACTTCGTCAGTAAATGAAATTTCTGTAACAAAATTTGGAGTTCTCCACCGCAACTTTTGTCATCCTTCAACAAAACACCAGTCGTGCGGCATAATCAGGCACAGTAACCCTTTGAATATGGTATGGGTGCAATTGCTACTAGCGTAACATTCTCTAAATTAGGGGAAGAATTATTATTTGTTTCAGTAGAGAGTCTTCTAGGCAGTACTAGTACCCATGATTTTCTTCAATTCTTCCTAAAATGTTAAGTTCTGCCCCTCGGGAGTAGGGAATTGATCTAGGCCGACCACCATCACCGTTCCTTGGAGTTTAAACGTGATCCAACTTCGGATAAACTTGATGATAAATTTTGTTTGGGAAGTTTGGCACACGGAAGTACCGGTTTGGGAATGCTTCGGCATAAAGTCGACGTGCTTCATAAGCATTTCTAACGGCCTTGCCATACATGAATTCGCATATCTGCCATTTCTGTGTGTTGGTATATTCCGACATATTTGAAAACCAACAAATTTTGTTTTGTTATTTCCATAGCAAGACGGGATAAATAGGACGAATCCACTCCAACTGGACTTAGTTAATTTTAATTTCCAAACTGCCTGTATCTTGGAAACGGTTGATTTTGGACTTATGTTTTATTTTGAACTTTTTTTGTTTGTACTGATAAGATCTATAGAAGTGGACGAAATATCAGAACGTATTTTTTAAACACTCTGTATATTCAATCGAATCTAAATGCTCGTGTAGTCGTCCGATTGTAAAAAATAAAAAAAGTGTGAAGTTTGAAATAGAATATAAATAAAACGTATGTTCTCATTTTTTGATAAAATGATATTTAGCACTTAAAAAGTGCATGCAAAGATGACTGAAAATGACCGAGTGTGAGAGAAAGACTGTATCTGAACAATAAAACTAATATATTAGTCAAATCACCAATTCGGCAATGTGTAACAGTATATAATAGTACATTGCGCATCTATGCTTGACTTACATTGTGATTTGTTTAAGAGTCTTTAGTACTGTCAAATCCCATATGTTAAATTCCTTGAGGCCACTCTCATGATACAGTTTTAATAAAAACAATATTAGGATTTCATTATCATAAACATCGATTTGTTACAGCAACTTTAGTCTGGATCCTTTTTCCCTAAAATAGTCTGATTTGTTATAATTACGTTTTAAAGACAAAGCTGTTTTTTGCAGATTTTGTCGTGAGGAAATATAGAAATCCTTCCCAATTTATTAATTGATCTTGAATTAAGAAAAACGTCCGAATAAAGTTGGAGAGAACATTGTAAAATGTGAAAAATAGTATTTTAGAATACTTCAGTTGCATATAAGGGTGTTATTCTGGCGCTTCGAAACATGTAATTCTCTCCCTATAAAATTGCCTACAAAACGATAAAACCTGAAACTAGTTCTTACCAATTCGATATAACAATTTTAGCACAAAAGGGTACACAGAAGGCTCAAATCTCATGTTTCACCACGAAATTTGAAAATCAAATTTGTAGCAAACGAATGTGCCGGCTAGCTAACGGCGAGTGGTGAGTTAGGATTTATCTCTCACTTACCTTTATTGAAGACTAAAGGTCCTTACATTAGGTCACAGTCGGTGTTGTCAGGCGCCAGCCTAATTTTTTAATTGTTAAGACAAATGTTCACTAAAAAAAAGGGAGAAATGCAAACACTTGAGGCAATAAAAGAGAAAAATCATTGCTAACGGTTCTCTATTAAGTGTTAAAATGTACACGGCTTTAACACGGTGTCCTAATTCTATCACGTATTTCGTCGCTTAATACAAAAAAACAAACAAAAGACAAACATGCAAACGATAAGCTACCCCGGTACCGGGCGAAGAAACAGATTTTTAACCGCGCTCCTAAAACTATTACATCATCTGGGTAAATCAACGAAACGAGTCTGTGGCCTAGTCAAATACATAATTTTTACTGTAACATCAACTCGAACATAAGATGCCCTGAACTCGGTTCGATCATTTCTTTTTTTCATTACCATTGAACACAAGTTTAACTCTAACACGTAATTTAAAATAAGACAAAATATAAAAAAAAATAAAGATACCCTAGACGCTGTTTAATTTATTTTACCAAACGCGAACTCACACCCAAGAGCACCGAAGTTTCTGAAGTAATCAAACCTCACTTACAGTTGAGGTTTTCTTCAATCCATTATTCGAAGAAGAATCCACTCGGAATCATTATTGCAGAATAATCCGAAGTTTCGATCTAAAGCTTCTTGACGGTATTGCTTTATTCACTTATTAAATCGCTGAACCAAGAGGACGTCACATCATCCGCTATGCGTTTACTTCGATTACATTAACTTAATCGAACAATAAGCTCATAAGGGTTCGCGAAACGGAGGTACGGTACACTTAATTTCCTCAATGCACTCGCGCCTTGATAATTATACATAGACGTACACTTTTCGGCACTTAGGCGGTTGTTTAAATTTAACAACATTAATCCACACAATTTGGTACATGTCAAATAACTACATGTTACCCTTGGTGAATCTGCTTAAAGACTGAAACTGAAAACTATTAACAATCATTAGGTAAGGGAGCCTCCCCTTAACATTTCCTACACAAATAACATTACAAAAAATTAACGCGCTAACATTTTCTCAGAAATAATAAACAAAAATGACTTTTCAGAAATTAGATCGTGGGTACGATTCGTTGTTATTCACTTAGTCAAAACAAGTCTTTAATTTAATTGATAAAGGCGACAACCACCGACTGTTTCCTGGGATTAAACAAAGAAACCTTTGAAATAACAAAAAAAACTGCGACATATATTGATTAAATTCGAAGAAATCAAGTGTGAAAATTATTGAAATAAGCATTTCCTAAAAACTCTAATTACCTGAACGTGACGAAAACGCGATTCTCTACACCATCTGATTCAACACAAAAAAATTTATCAAATGACAAAAACAACATCCCGACAGGTATGACCATGAACACACGTGCATTGCAATGCAAATGAAATACTTTAAAACTATAGTCTAATCTAATTCAAAAGAGCTTTATGAACCAAAATCATTCGCGCGTATAAAAAAAACAATTTTTCACCAAAAGGAGGTGACACTAAGCTGAAATAACTTGAATTGTAATATATAAATTCTTTCTTTTTTTCGTTTTAATCACTTGTACTTTTTCGTTTTCGTTTGTAAACAATATTGATAAATTATTCCTGTTTTTGGGTTTGACCTGTAGGAAGTAATAAACAAATAAATAAAAACAAAATTTTAAAACAATGATGCCAAAATATATATGCAGTTTAAATACTAAATAAATTACGTTGACCTCCCTAATTTAACTACTTAACCGATTTAATAATTAAATTTAGTACTCAAATACTGGCGCAAAACAAACGTGAAAATAATCTGTTGGGGGATCCTACGAGTACAAAAATTATCACAAAACGGCGCTAACTATTAATTAATTACGACCAGTAAAAATCGGTTTCTAACACACATGTAATTATAATCATGGAAGTTTTCAAGAACAAAACGCGTGAGAAAAGATATATTAAAACTAAATCAACTTAGCTTTCAAGCCGTGTCACTTGTTGTCTGACGGGGTTTTTCAGATTCTCCAGGTATATTCAAACTTATTAATGACCAGAAGCTATGAAGCAACGAAGAGCAGATACTGGTTGGTATCCAAAAGCGAAAGACAGGTGTCAAGAACAAAGGTCTCCTGCTATCAATACCTTGCAGCAGCTCCGTTGTAAGTGGATTACGACAACTTCTGTCTTATAGAAAGATACCTCAAGAGATATCGCCAACAATAAGAGTGAATAATGGAAACACAGCTCCAAGGCTCCCTCTAGGTATCAGTTAATTTGTCCCCAGGTGGTAATTCTACAAAATGGCGCTTGTGTTGATACAGAAATTTCTCTCAAACTTACGTCATTCGACAGTGTGTACAAGTCAAGTAAAAGAAATGCTGCATTTATAATGATGGAAATTATCAAGTAACTAAATAATTCCAAGATTTTGTTTAATAAAAGAAATTATTTTACTTCTTACCACATAGCCAAAGAATCGTGCAATGTTCCTGATGCCAAGTATCGGAATGGAAGAAACCGGAAACTTTAAAGAACGAATTACACGAGTTGATTTTCAGGCTACCTGTTGATCTAATAACCGAAAGTAAAGTTAAGTTGCCACAAAGACCAAGGCAGAATAAAAAAGAAGCGAAATTTATTAAACAAAAAATTGACAGTAGGGAAAACCGTCACCCTCTGATCAAACAATAAAAGTGCTAAGAAAAATCTGTAGAATTTCATATCAACCCATTTGTGTGCAGATTGCATTTTTTAAGTTGTATATCAGCTAGATTTTCAATTAATTATGTTTCTTTCTTTGTGGTAGATTATCCTTCTTTGGTGAGAGGTTATTTTAAAAAAAAAACTCGCTTATTTTTGATTCAACTTTAAGCAACGTTTCAAAGCTTTTTTTTAATTGATGCTTCCTTCATCAGGCTCTGGAGATGATTAGAAAAACGAATTAACAATTGATACACTATAACTTACTACATTGGCTACACAATTATAACTGGTTAAGATAGAAAAATAACTTACCTAATTGATGGAAAATAAGGTGGTCATGCTTGAAGTTACGAACAAATGTTCATAGTACACTATTATAAAACTTGTAAATATGAATATGAATAACATAACACTTATAATTACACAAAATAAATAACATAGAGTAAATAAATACTTGTAAATAACACTATGAACTATAACAAACGTACATTGAGTAAAATCCACAAACATTTGAATCGAATTTAATGTAAAGTTGTATAAAAGTTGTATAAATGATAAGTAAGAGCAATACGTAACTTCC